>JAMKCH010029550.1:0-29355 GCA_023653785.1 Ophioderma brevispina
TATGGCTGTTTTACAATATTTAATCCACCGCTCTACTACCACTCTTTGCCCCTGGCACATGTGGATTGAAAAATGATGGGCTAGTTTATTCAATAGTCGCTCTATATCTTACCAATTTTTCCCCTGTGTACATTGTCGATTTGTAATAATGTTGGCTATTTACTTCAAAATCCATTAAATTAATACCATTTTCCCCCGTTTTTTCCTGAGGGTGAAAAGTGGTACTATATAGGAGACTACCACTTTTTCCCCTGTCCTTTTTGGACCTTTTGTACATTTTTTCAGTAACCCCTAGTACTAAACCCCCTTATCTACTCTCAACCCAAAAGCTTACTAAGCAAGCTGAGTCTGCGCCACTTTTCAAAACGGGGGATTCTCCCCACAGTCGTTAGAACTTCTATATAGCCTACACTTTTTGTCCCTGTATTTTTTCCTGAGGGGAAAAAAGTGGTAGGTACTAATATTATACTACAATTTTTCCCTGTCCTTTTTTTGGCAATTTTGTCCTTTCTTACAGTAACCCCCTTTACTAAACCCCCCTATCTCCTGTTCACCCCAAAAGCTACTCAGCAAGATGAGTTCTGCGACCCTTTTCAAACGGGAGGATTCTCCCCCAGTAACTAGAACACATAAGAAATGTTCCTACCACTTTTTCCTGTGTAATTATTTTCCTCAAGGAAAAAAAAGTGGTTACTATTATTATGTTCGTCGTCTACTATATATACCACTTTTTCAACTGAATTTTTTAATGAGGGGAAAAAAGTGGTATCTATATTACGGTCGTCGATCCATATATACTACCACTTTTTTCACCTGTATTTTTTTCCTAGGGGAAAACACAGTGGTACTAGATATTATTACTTACCCACTTTTTTCCCCTGTCCTTTTTTGGCAATTTGTCCTTCTTTTACTCGTAACACCCTATTACTAAAACCCCTTATCTACTGTAACCCCCCACCAAAAAGCTAATCAGCAAGTGAGCTGCGCCCCTTTTCAAACGGGAGGATTCTCCCCCAGGCATTAGAACCATTAAGAATGTTGCCTATTTATTTGGCAGGAAATTATCTTCGTCGGTTCTATTAACTACCACTTTTTTCCCCTGGTGAATTATTTTCCTCAAGGGAAAAAAGTGGTTACTAGATCAATTACGGACCCAAATCCGTATAGGAAATTTTCCACGTTGATGGACTGACGGAAGTCCGCTCTGGATTAGTCTAGGCGACTCACGCTGAATCGAGGAGCGGTCCGCTCTGACTTAGTTCAATTTTGAAAAAGGTCAACCACGCCGTGGTTGCCCGGCTCCGTGACTTTTCATCCAAAGAACTAGGGCGACTTTCCGCTGAAAAAGGAAGCAGTCCGCTCTGGGAATTATTCTGGCGCCTTCACGCTGACCAAGGAAGCGTGTCCGCTCTTGACCTTATTCATTTTTGAAAGTTCATCATCGCCGTGGCCCGGCTACTTGACTTTTCACCAAAGAGTTGGGTTCATAATCTTGAACGATTTACCCCTGACAAGGCAGCGGTCCGCTCTTGACTTATTTCATTTTTGAAAGTCCACACGCCGTGGCCGCTTACTGACTTTTCATCCAAAGATCTAAGGCTCTTCCTCTCTGACAAGGAAGCGGTCCGCTTCTGGACTTAGTTCATGTTTGAAAAGTCAACCACGCCGTTGCGCTACGTGACTTTTCACCGAACGATCTAGGGCGACTTTCCGCTGAACAAGGAAGGCAGTCCGCTCTGGACGTAGTCGAGGGCGACTTCACGCTGAAAAAAGGAAGCTGTCCCGCTCTGACTTAGTTAGTTTTGAAAAGTCTCCACGCCGTGGCCCGGCTACGTGACTTTTCATCCAAGATCTAGGGCTACTTTTCCTCTGTACCATGGAAGCAGTCCGCTCTGGAATTAGTCTAGGTCGACTTCACGCTGACAAGGAAAGGGTCCGCTCTGGACTTAGTTCATTGTTGAAGTTCATCACGCCGTGGCCCGGCACGTGACTTTTCATCCAAAGATCATGGCGACTTCCCGCTTACAAGGAAGGCCCGCTCGGTACTTAGTTCATTTTTGAAAAGTCAACACCCCGTGGCCCGGCTACTTGAACTTTTTCAGTCAAATCAGGGCGACTTCCCGCTAACAAGGAAGTCGTCCGCTCTGGACTTAGTTCATTTTTGAAAAGTCAACACGCCGTGGCCCGGCTACGTTTACTTGTCATCCAAAGATCTAGGGCGACTTCCTCTGAACAAGGAGCTGTTCGCGCTGGACGTATTTTTCCTTTTTTTCTGACTCATTTTTGAATGTCTGGGATTACTTCCCTCCTATAGTATCCGTTCTTGTCGCGGCCACTTTTCTATCCTTAACACAACGTCATAGCGATGACCCAGTACTTAACCTCAACTGACTGGTGAGAGTTTGCTGTCAGAAACTGGGTATGATACGCACCCTCTAGAACATTAGATATGAACCCTAAAACACAAACTCCTAAATAGGTTTTGCGGAAACCGGTAGGTGGCCGACATTTTATTACAAAGCTACCGGGTCATTTCTTGGGGAATGCATCGGTTAAGACTCCCGCACTTTTTACCATGGTTTTACCGTAATGTTCGGCCAACAGTACGACCCGGTCACAACCCCTGACCTCTAACCGGTCACAACCTCTGACCTTGACCCGGGCAAGTGACCCTTGACTTAGCCGGGCCACGGCAGCGGAAATGTCACAATCCGCTGATCCGGAAAAGAAAAGCGAAAAATATAACTCCCCACCCTCAGGCATTTCCCCTCCCCCAAGGGAAGCGGGGAGTACAAAAAGTATGACAAAAAGAAAGAGAAAACCATTACTTACCTTGACTGAGGCTCGAACCTGGAAATTCGGAATCCTAGCGGTCTTGGGTCCGTCGCCTTATCCACTACACTATCTGATACTTACCTGAAAAATGATTGCATTTTTATAATTTTATACCTTGGAATCCAAGCCGGGCCACGGCAGCGAAACTTTCTACCTAGCCGGGCCAAAGGCATGTAAGTTGTGTTCCGGTAAACTTTCTGGGCCTACTGCATGAACCGGTCCCAACACCTGACCTTTACGCGGTCGCAACCCCTGACCTTAACCCGGGCAACTGACCCTTCAATTGGCGGTAACTAAGGGGCGGCCGCACGCCTGTTAAGACGCGTGCAGTTTTACCGTAATGTTGGGCCTATAGGTCTGTTTAATTAACCCTTTGCTAATTTAGAGGAATTTGTTGTTTTTAATTTGTTCTGACAATGTAATTGTATTGGAATTTGTGGGCAAAGGAAATGTGTTCTTTCTTTTGAATTAAGGTCAACATCTGTTTATCACAGACGTTTTTTGATCAGATTTATTTGGTGTTGCTAGTAGTATTTCGGCTTCACTTCTGTGGTAGCAGTAGCTGCAGGCTGCAAGTCTTGTATGGTAGCAGTAGTTTGTATTTGGAACTGTTGGTTAAACCAACGCACCGTGGCACAGGGGAGCCTATATTATCCTGGATAGGATAGGGCCCGGCTCATTCAGTTCCTTGCCGGGTACAGGATTCAAATACCGGTCGGATGAAGGCCTCCCATGTGTGATTTTATTGGCCAGGTTCCAACGGTAGATGTAGGCTGGACTTGTGTGGTAGCAGCACTGAAGCGATTGCGGGTGGATTGGCGAGGTAGCAGTAGCTAGCTGAGAGATTGATGTTACAAGTCCTTGATGTAGCAGTAGTTTGTATTTGGAACTGTCAACACGGGCCGTGGCCCGCTACGGACTTTTCCTCAGCAAAGATCTAGGCATTTCCCGCTGAACAAGGAAGCGGTCCGGCTCTGGACTTAGTTCTTTTTGAAAATTCAACACCGCCGTGCCCTGGCTACGTGGCCTTTTCATCCAAATAATCTATGGCGAGACTTCCCGCGAACAAGGAACGGTCCGCTCTGGACTTAGTTTTTTTTTTTTCTGAACGTCCTGGACTTAGTTCATTTTTGAAATGTTTCTGATATGTAAACTGGACTGCCCTCCTAATATTATCGTTCTGGTCGCGTCCACTTTTCTATCCTTAGAACAACTTTCATTCGATGGCCCAGTACTTAACACTGACGGGTGCGAGTTTGCTGTCAGAAAACTTGGTATGATACGCACGAATCTCTAAACATTAGATATGAACCTTAACTCTCCAAATCCAATCCTACCTAAATAGGTTTTTGTGGAAACCGGTAGTGGCCAACATTTTTATTAGAAAGCTACCGTGCCATTTCTGGGGAATGAATCGGTTAAGACTCCCCGCAACTTTTTAAACCATGGTTTACCGTAATTGTTCGGCCAACAGTACGACACCGGTCACAACCCCTGACCTCTAAACCGGTCCCAACCTCTGACCTTGACCCTGGCCGAGTGACCCTTGACTTAGACCATGCACACGGCAGCGGAAATTGTCACAATCCAGCTGAAAAATGGTTCAAGTCCGGAAAAGAAAAAGAAGCGAAAAATATAAATCTCCCCACCCTCAGGCCATTTCCCTCCACCCAAGGTCACGGGGGATTCCAAAAAAAAGTAAATGAACAAAAATCAAGAGAAAACCAATTACTTACCTTGACTGCGACTCGAACCTGTAAATCCAGCGGTCCTTGGGTCCTGTCGCCGTATCCACTGCACTATTTGATACTTACCTGAAAAAATGATTGCATTTTTATAATTTCAATAATAATTTCATAATTCCTTTGAATCCAAACCGGCGGGCCACGGCACGAAAAACTTTCTACCTAACCGGGCAAAGGCATGTAAGTTGTGTTCCGGTAAACTTTCTAGTGTTCTAGCCGCCCCTAGACCTTTGGACGCGGTCGCAACCACCCCTGACCCTAACCTTCATTGGCGTGTAACTAAGGGGCTTGCAACCACGCCTGGTAAGTCGTTCGTGCAGTTTACCGTAATTTGGGCCTACTGCATGAACGGGTCCCACACTTACCTTTACGCGGGGTCGCAACCCGCCTGACCTTCACCTGGGCAACTGAGCTTTTCAAATTGGCGACTAAAGGGGGGCCCGCACGCCTGTTAAGGCGCGTGCTTTTTTAACGTAATGTTGGGCCTACCTACAACTACTGCATGAATCTTCGTCAACCCCTGACTTACTACCCCCTCTGGAACCCCTGACCTTGTCCCCCCCCGCTAACTGACCATTGTCACCTAACGGGTAACTAATGGCGGCCGCACGGCCTGTTAAGGCGCGTGCTGTTTAAAAAATTAACCGTAATTTTGGGCTACTGCATGAATCTGTCTCCACCGCCTTTCATTACCCAGGTGTCAAAGCCCTGACCTTGCCCCGGCTAACTGGGACCCTTGAACTTGACGGTAACTAAGGGGCGGCCGCACGCCTGTTAAGCGCGTGCAGCTTTACCGTATGTTCGGCTACAGGTCTATTTAATTAAACCCTTTTGCTAATTTAGAGGGACTTTGTTATTTTTAATTTGTTTCTGACAATGTAATTGTATTGGATTTTGTGGGCAGGGAATGTGTTTTCCTTTGTCCTTTTGAATTAAGGTAACATCTGCTTATCACAGACGTTGTCCTATCAAGATTTATTGGTGTTGCTGGGAGTATTTCGGCTTCCATTCTGTGGTAGCAGTAGTTTGTATTTTGGATCTGTTGGGTAAACCAACGCACCACGGCGCAGGGGAACCTCTTTATCCTGGGGATAGGAAAGGGCCCGGCCCATTCAGTTCCTTGCAGGTACAGGATCCAAATACCGGGCGGATGAAGGCCTCCCAGTGTGATTTTATTGGCCAGTTTCCAACAGTAAATGTAGGCGGACTTGTGTGGTAAGCAGCACCTGAATCGATTTTGCGGTCGAATGAGATGTAGCAGTAGCTAGCTTAGAGATTGATGTTACAAGTCTTTGATGTAGCAGTATTGTATTTGGAACTGTTTGTTAAACCAAACGCCACCACGCGCCGGGGAACCTATATTAATCCTGGATGATAGGGCCCCGGCGGCCCATTCAGTACCTTGCCGGGTACAGGATTCAAATACCGGTCGGATGAAGGGCTCCCATGTGTGATTTTATGGGCCTGGGTTCCAACGGTAGATGTAGGCTTGACTTGTGTGGTAGCAGCACTGAAGCGATTGCGGGTCACATAAGACGGCGAAGGGTTTAGGCAGAATCGTCGCAACATCCTTGTGTAGCATTGCCATGGCAATGCCCATCAGGCAAAACTATCCTGGGGATGACAACGCAAGGTTTCTCCCTTCTGGGTCAGGATAAGCCTTGCCCTATGGACTGGGTGCGACCGGTCCCCTTTCCCATCCCCCCGTCTCCTTTGGGCTTCTTTGGCGTATGCAAAGCAGGTGGGGAAAGAGCGCCGGCTCCACTGGAAGTTGTGCGACCGTGGTCTGCCCTAACCCGCTTCATATTCCGATCAATACAGGCTGTGGGGGCTGCCATTGGTTTCTCTCTGCTTCGCTGTGTTCTTCTCTACGTCTTCTCGTTTCCTCCAGAATTCTAAATCCCAAACTATATATCTACTCCTGCTCCAGCTCTTCCTCGGAGGTTGTTTTCCTCTCTTCTCTCTCACTGCAATCCTCTCCCACATCCTCTCAAATACTCCTTCTCCCTCTCTCCGCTATGTCTTTCTTCAAGGTTAGTAGTTTTCATCAATCATCTACCCCGCTCCCACCCTCCAAACCACGAATCCAGATAATTTTTCTCAGAGCTTTTCCATTGCGTCCCTTGCTATGCCTGATACAGCTCGCTGGCGATCGCTCCTTTTACACCCTATCGTTCCCGCCACGAATCATCACGTGCCCCGTACCGTGACGGTATCAACGTGAATTATCACTGAGAAAAGGTATGCGAAAAAGAAACAGAACAAAAATTGACTTACCTGAGTGGGAACTTCGAACCTGAATCCTAGCGGTCTTAGGTCCGGCGCCTTATCCACGTTCACTATCTGTACTTTTACTCTCAAAACTAATCGCATTTTTATAATTTTAATACCTTGGAATGAAAAGGAATGGGTTACGTGGGTGGAACCGGGTCGGCATCGTGATTGAAACGAATCTTTCATGTCCTAATTTCTTCCAACGTGACTATTTCCGTGAAATTCCATAATACGGCCAAAGTCCAGAGCGGACCACTGCCCGGTCTTTACGGGAATGGCCCTAGATCCAACAGCCCTAGTTAAGGGTGAAAAAAAACTAAGTCCAGAGCGGTCCGGCTTCCCTTGATTTTTAGCCGGAAATCGCCCTACACAATGCGTGTAACTGTGTCCGCTCCGACAATTTTTTTCAAAGTCCCACTGCCGTGGCCCGACCACAGTAGAGTAGTAAGACCCCTATAGATACGTTCTGGACGCGGGGCCACTTAGCCATCCGAACACCACAATTCCACTGAATCCACTGAACCACATGCCGAACTTAAACAAACCGACCGGCATGGTACTGTCGATTCAGAAACCGGGCGGCCCGGTACCGTTCTACATTATGTTTTTTTTCCCTTAAAAACCCTATCAAATAATTGGTTTTTTTGCGGAACCGCAGGTGGCCAACATTTTTTTTAGTAAGCCTCGCGGGGTGGATTCCCGGGCGACAGAATTGGTGACGAATAACCAACACGATGCCACCCTTAGCTGGCCCACGGCAAGCAACCTTTTCAAAAAGAAGGACCACGGCATCTTCCCGTTGAACAAGGAAGCGTTTCCCGGCTCCGGAAACTTAGTCGTTTTTGAAATTCAACCTGCCGTGGCCTGGCTACGTCTTTGCCGTGGCCCGGCTAGGTGACTTTTCACCCAAAGTCTAGGGCGACTTCCGCTGAACACGGAAGCGTTCCCCTCTGGACTTAGTTCGTTTTTGAAATCACTAAGTCACCCTTTTCAAGTGGCCGTGCCACGGCAGCAACACTTGAGCCAGGCCACAGACGGAAAATCACACCTATTTAGTGGGGCCTGAGACTACCCGTAGGGTCTGCAAGAAAATGTTGGCCACGGTTCGGTTCCGGGAAACCTATGTAAGATAAGGTGTTTGAAGGGTCATATCTAATGTTTTAGAGAGTACCTATCATGTCTATCATGCCCGTTTCTGACTGCAAACTAGCAGAAGTCAGTTGAGGTTAAGTAATGGACCATCGGTAAGAAGTTGTCTAAGGATAGAAAGTGGGCCGCGACCAGAACGTATACTATAGGAGGGGGGTAGTGTGCATCCCTTCCAGACATTGAAAAAATGAACTAAGTCCAAGGCAGAAATAAACTAAGTCCAGATGCGGAGACCCGCTTTCCTTCCTTGTTCAGCGGAAGTCGCCCTAGATTTTTCAGTGAAAATGCACCTAGGTCGGGGGCCACGGCATGTGTTCTTTTAAAAAATGAACTAAGTCGGCAAGCGGACCGCTTCCTTGAGCACGGGTAACTCGCTCTAGATTATTAACCGAACTCTTGGGTGAAAAAGTGGGCACGTGGCCTGGGTACGTACTTGCCGTGGCCCGGCCTCGGTGACTTTTCACCAAAAGGGCTAGGGCGACTTCCCGCCTGGAACAAGGAAGCCGTCCGCGCTGGACTTTCTTTCATTTTTGAAATTCAACAGGCGTGGCCTGGCTACGACGGGGACTTGCCGTGGCCGGCTAGGTGACTTTTCACGTGGCAAATAAGGGCCCGGGCATTGTAAACAGCGTATTTTGACCAAAAAGCTGCCGGTAATCTACTCGTGAACTAGAAATCACTAGTCCCCTTTTCAAGTGGCCGGGCCACAGGCAGCAGTATTTAGCCGGGCCACAACGGAAATCACCTATTTAGTGGGCCCCGGAACTACCCTCGTAGGATCCGCCAGAAAAATGTTTGTCCACGTTTCGGTTTCCGGAAACCTATGTAGGATAAGTGTTGAAGGGTTCATATCTAATTTTTAGAGAGTACGTAATAAAAAAAAAAAAAAACCTCCCCCCCCCCCCCCCTCCCCCCCCCCTTCTCCGCACTCCCCCCCCCCCCCTCCCCCTCCCCTCCCCCCCCCCTCCCCCCCCATCCCTACCCCCCCTCCCACCCCCCCCGCGCCGCCCCCACCCCCCCCCAGGAACCGCACGCAACCCGTCCGCCCCCCCCCCCACAATCCACGCCCCTCGCCCTCCCAAAGCTCCGGCATCCCCCCCCACCCCTCCCCCCACCACGCCCGGTCACGCCACGGCCTCCCCCCGAGACCGAGGCACCGGCCGTTCCTTCCCGGCCCAAACAACCCGACCCCGTCCAACAGCCTCACTTCTCGCACAGATGGAGGAATTGGGTAGGTAAAAAGCTAAGGTATAGATCGTCTCCCCCCCATCTCGACCTCTAGAAGGTAGATGCCTCTGTTATAAAGAATGATGTCGTTGTTTGCACCCCCGATGTTCAACGCAACCCACGCACCCGCGGCGACCCTCAAACGCCCAGGCGAAAGACACTCACGCCCTGACAAGGCGCAGACCCCGTGATCGGGAGGCCGCCAGATTAAACACCCCTGCAACGCCGGGACGAGCGCCCCACACCCCCCCGGACCAGCACCCGCATTTCACAGACAACACCCGGAATCCAGCCAACTCCCCCACCTTACCCCACCGGCGCCCGACCCCTGAAGCCCCGACCAGCCTACGCCCAACACAAGAATCCGCCAAAACCCAACGACCCGCAGCCCCCCGAAAGATCGCCGACTGCACCTCAGACCCCTCCGGTCAGATTCAAACCCCCCCCCAAGACCACCACCCCCCCCATCCGAGAAACACCCCTACCGACTTCCCCAACAGAAACGCAGCTTCCACCCACGGTCGGAGTCGACCGTTCCGCAGCGCAACACACCCACGGACGGACGAATCACTAGTCACACCGCAAACACTAAACCACCAACCACGTGGAAAAAAATCAATTTGTGTCATGGTTCAAAAAAAAATACAAAAAAAAAAATACGTCTAAATACACTCCAAATCTCAAGACCACAACAAATAACACCACCAACCCCAACGCCCTACCCACACACCACCCCCCCTCCCCCATCCTATAGTGGGGGCTAGCCTTTCCATAGCCTTGCTTCAGTTTCACTTGCCTTTCGTTTCGGCTGTAACATTTTTTCTTCGCCGTTTTTCATGCTTTGTGATTATAATTGTCATGCTATTTTATGTTTTTTATGCTCTTGTTTTTCACCATTTTTTTTGTATTTTCATTTTTTGTTGCTTTAATTGCTTTTTGTAAAACAAAAAACAATAACAAAACGCCCCAAACAAAACCCCCAACCCACCCCACCCACCGCCTATCAATCCCCCACACACCACGCCCCACCCACCCTCCCCGAAAACCCCCCCCCCCCCCCCCCCTCCCCCCCCCTCCCACCCCCAACCCCCCATCCTTCCACCAACCTTCCACCCCCCCCCCCCCCCCCCTCCCTCTCCCCCTCCCTCCCCCCTCAGACTATCTCGCACACCCCCCCTCTCCCCGCCGTCCCGTCGGAGTCCACTCCAGCCCCCCCGCACTCGCCCGCCTCGCCCCCATCCCCCCCAAACACCTATCCTGCCTCGTCCGGCCCCCCATACACAACTGGGCGGCAACTCCCCACCCACTCCCAACCCACCACAACGCGCTCCCCACCCCCCCCCACGCCGGAGCGCCACGCCCGAGGACGACAAGACCGACCGGCGCCAGCGCTCGTCCGTCCACAACAGTCAAACGCTCGGCCTGCACGCCACGCACGAATCCAGAATTCCGGCCTTCAACCCAACGGAACCCACTCCCCATCCCCTCCAAACCCCCAGTCGCCGGACCGCTTCTCTGGGACCATACCCGAGGCGGGGCCACACGCAGTCTAATCACGCACGACAGGGGGCACGTCCCCGATGCGGACTCCCAGCCCGCGGAAACACCGCCGCCCCCCCCATCCGCCATCCCGCCGGTCACAAGCCCGATCCCACTATACCGCTTTGCAATCTTTATTTCTGCCAGCCCACCAGGCCCCGTGCACAACACAGACAGTAGACCCCGGAACAATCAGCACTCAACAGACCTGCAGACCAGAGACTGGGAGCAGAGACACAGCGTGTAGCTCCCCAGCACCATCCAGCCACCGGGGAGGGTCAAAGGGGGGTCATACTACGCGCGCCAGAAGAGCCGCACAAGACCCCAAAAATATCAACCGGCCGGCACCTCCTTCAACGAACCGCCGGCCTCACAGTCAGGGAAGGAAGGTATGTAAGGGGCCCTCCCCACCTAACCCCCCCGCCGCCCCCATCATCATACCTGACGAACGGGACCCCCCAACCCCTGCACACGGGGCCATTCCAACAGGAAAATTCAACACCCGCGCGAGACCCAGCCTGACCCGACGCGACCCGAACAAGACAACGGGCCCGCCCCCGCAAAACCAGCGGCCTACTTGCCCACGCGCAGCAGATCCAGCCACCGCCGGGGCCGCGCCGACCAGGGAAAGGCAACCTTCCGCCCAACATCCGCAGCCGGCAGACCACCGGCCGACACAGAAGGACCCCCACAGAACCCCCCAAAATCAGCGTATCGCCGGGCGCAAGGACGAGTCTCCCTGAGGTCACAGGACCGCACGCGGGAGGCGTCAGCACAACCACCCAAATCACACCCCACCCGCGACTGACGCAACACACGGGACTGCCGCCCCCGACCCCCTACGCACGCTAACCACGGCGGCGGAACAACCGGAAACAGCGCGCGTTCAAGCTTCCGGCGAAACATCCCGATGGCCGCCGACACTCGACTCCAATCCCCTCCCCCTCCACCTCCCTTCCCCACCGTTCAATCATCAACCGCGCGCCCTGGTCCTCATCAGAGAGCCCCCCCAGATCCTCGGGCGCACACATCGACACCGCCTCCTCCGTGCCGCACAGACCAGGGCGCTGGGCCGGTAGAAAACGCAGCCCAAGCCCACCACGAAAAGACCCCGCTCAACAATTACGAATAGCGCAGCAGACGAAACACCGTCCCGGAGCGCAGTCGACGCTCAACAGCACTCGACAAGAAGTTAAAAGCGTCGCCCCCAACCCCAGCACGGGAAACGGACATCCTAGACGCCTTTGTGGGGGAACCCCTTTGTCCATTTTTTCTTATTCTCGCGCAATCCCACAAAGAGCCCGGCAACCTGTTTTTCTCTTTAATTGTGTAATATTTTATTTAATGCGTATTGCTGCCATTCATGCACAAAATGGGGGGGGCATATCGCTTTTTTAACAACAACCAAACAGCAAACAAAACTACCACCTCACACCTTAAAGAACCCCACCAACCTGCACCCTTCCCACCCAACCCCCCCCCGAGGCAACACTTCATCCCCCTCCCTCCCCAGCCTCCATACCCCCAGTTCCCCCAGCCCAACAAGCGCGCGAACCCCCACGGGCCGAAACGGTCCTCCAATCAGGCATCCCCACGACCCCACGCCCCCACACCCATCCTGACAGGCCAAGCACAGGCGGACAAGCCGACAACCATCCTCTCTCCGGGCAAATCACCTCCCCTCCCTCCAGCGACACAGCCCGCCAACCACCATTATGGCGGCCCGACCCCCCCCCCCGGCGACCGATCCCAACGAACCCACACCAGACGGATGCCCCCCGACCGGCCCCCCTGTCCCACGCCTCGCAGTTTCTCACCGAGTGCTTCCCGAAAAGTCCGCGCGTTTACCCCTCAACTCCAGCCTTCCGCCAGGGCCCTCTATCGGCACCGCGCGCCATCCCACCAGGGAACGGCTGCCGTTTGCCACATCCTCCGTCCCGCGGACTTGCCCCGGCCCCGAGTGAACAAACACGCGTGCTTCTCCCTTCACCAATCACCCCGAGCACTGCCCAAGACCCCGCGTCGACCGGCAGGCGGCAATAGCTCGCGCACCAGTGACTCACGCACCCAATGTCAAGCGCAGCGAGGAATCCCCCAGCAGGATCACCCACTAGGCACAACTCCGCTAAACAGTAAAATTCATCCACAACGGAAGGCCGAACCCCCAACAACGCCCCCTCCCCCCGGAAGAAGCGGATCGCCGCGCCCGGCCATCCTCGTACGGCTCTCATCGCCGAACACTGTAAGAGGTGGCCCCCCAGACAATCGCCTGCTCGCTCGGGCGACGACCCCTCCATCTTCGACAAGAGAGCGCACCCCCCCTCGGACCAAAAAAGAAAAAAAGATGGCTTCGCACCAGCCATCACCACACCTCAACGCCACAGAACCTGTCCAACAGGGGAGGAGAGCCCCGGCTGAGCTCCGAAATCATCTCGAGACCGACCCCACGTCTCGCACTCCAGCCCGTCTCCCCCTCTCCTCCCCTCCTGGTCCCCCACCCACCGCCACGGCCCCCCCCTCCCCAACGCCCCCCCCCCCACCCAACCCAATCCCACCCCCCCCCCCCATTCGCAACCCCCCCCCCCCACACACACCAAACACCCCCGCCCGCCCGCACACACCCTACCGTATTCCCTGTCGTCTTAGAAACCCTCCCCTTGCCGTCCTCTCCAACCCTCCACCGATCCTCCCCACCCGCCCCCCCCCCCCCACCCCCCCGCCCCCTTCCCCCCCATCTCCAATCCACACCCCCCCCCCCTCCCCTTCCGTCCCACTCCTCCTCTCTCCCCCCCCCCCCCCCCCCCCCCCCCCCCACCCTCCTTTTCTTCTTCTCTTCTATTACATGCATTATGGCATATTTATTATTTTTTTGTTGCCGCGGTTTCTGACTGCAAACTCGCAGAAGTCAGTTTGATGTTAAGTACTGGACCATCGCTAATGAAGTTGCTCTAAGGATAGAAAATGGGCCGCGACCCAGACGTATACTAATATGAGGGTAGTGGCCTCTCAGACATTTCCAAAAATGAACTAAGTCCAGAGTTCAAAACTAAACTAAGTCCGAGCGGACCGCTTCTTGTTCAGGGAAAAATCGCCCTGAATATAGGGTGGACATTGATATTTCGCAATTTCAGCATCCATTCCACCAGCGACTCAAACACGTTATTTCTACTCTAAAATGCTGTCATGTATATAAAACTAACTAGTCATTTCCTTCCCATCAAGTATCATCAGTAAATCTGATTTTTCCTAACCTTTTTGGCGAAAATTATTTGAATTTTTCACTGTGTGTGTCTATGGAAATGGCTTATCTCTTGGTACCGAAATCAGTGTCCTTTATGTTCCTGTGTTGTTTTAAGGCATGTTGGTACTTCTCTTCCGAAGACAACCACACAATAAGGGCACTATAATGCATCCGAAGCTTTCGTATGGCGCAATTGGGGGTCTCACTTTTGGTGTGGGTAGGGATATGCAGCCGGGTGTTTGAGAAAACTACCACCCCGAAAATATCCAAAAAATGAAGAGTTTTCTACCCATTCTCATACTTAAAAGTACTACTCGTCCCTCTATACCGTGAGACGTAGCTATAGTGGAATAAACAAGTAAGCGTATGTCACCATGTGTCGCTGTTCAATCATTTGAATGTTTTTATTTGGCTTTGAGACATACAATGAACAGAACACAATAATCTGCGAGTATTTTTTTTTTTATATAGATCACAGTGATATTTACAGTGAAACAATTTCAATGCTCCGCCATTTCAAGTCATGGAAAAATTCAATTATACTTTCAGTATATATGAACCCATACCTTTAAAAAGAATCTTTTAGACTCGGGATGTTGCAAACATGTCTAAATTCGTGTTTCCATTATACACATCACAAGGCTTCCACAGACATTATTGAACGCAGTAACTTCTGGAGTGTTGTTTGCAATTTCTACAGGAAGGAAACTAAAACAATATATACAAAGGACTCGAAAACTTTACCATGCAGATGATACAGTTCTTTTACGCCATAAATAAAATAAGGAGTTTCAGATGTATAATACAAATCGATCGTGCCTATTACAAATAGTTCAAGGACAACAAGTAAGTTTCTTGTACTGGCAAACGGACCATTGAGCCTTTCATAGTAAAGGTTGATACAATAATTTTATGAGAAAAAATGTAACACAGACTTTTCTCTGATGATAATTCTCTGTTGGTTATGCATCTTTTCCCTTTTTTTTTTTTTTAAATTACATTATTGTTTTGCCCTGTACTCATCTTTCATGTGGTAAGCTCTTTCACACTCTGCGTTAAAGGAGTTTTCCTCCATCCAATATTTGTATAGCTTCTATGGGCCATTTCTTCGTCACGTTGTGACCGAAAAGAGGCAATTTTAATTTTTCAACACAACCCAATGCTGTTTTTGGCCAATATAACCACTCTGTTTTTCTTTTTTGTATAATGAAAAACCTTTAGACCAAACCTTACCAAAAATAAATGTTTCCACTTTCAACAGATTGATTATTGTGTCATGAGGGCAAATAAAGTTTCGTCACGTTTGTGGCCCTCAGGCAAAAAGGGATTTTTAGAATTCAAACTTCAAACTGTAAAATTCTGTGAATCTTTAAGTACACTTCGCATTCTAATTTATTTCAGGAAGACATTTGTATGTTGTCAATAACAACAGCTTACGAACATTTCAACCAAGGTTCGCTTAGTAGGTCTAGGGTGATTTTTAGCTGACCAATTAAGTGGTCCGCTAATGGAAAATCTCGCTGCCGTTGCCCGTGTACGTGATTTCCCCACCCAAAGATCTAGGGCTACTTTCCGCTGAACAAGGAGGCGTCCCGCTCTGGATTAGTCAGGGGGGCGACTTCACGCTGACACAAGGAGCGGTCCCTTCTGGACTCGTTCATTTTTGAAATTCAGCAACGCCGTGGCCCGGCTACCGTGGGTGACTTTTCATCCAAGATCTATGGCGAAACACTGCAATCCACGTCTAATCCCCATCGTGTAACAATATCAGTCTTAATTGGATATACGGCATGGGCGGCTCCCATCAAACGGTTAATTGGGGTTAACCTATTTCACCAATTTTTGAACAATCAACACTCCGTGCCCGGCTAACGTGAACTTTCATCCAAAGATCTAGGCCGACTTCCCGCTTCAAACAAGGCAAGCGGTCCGCTCTGGACTTAGTTCATTTTTGAAAAAATTCAACACGCCGTGGCCTGCCGCGTCTACGTGACTTTTCACCAAATATCTAGGAGGGGCGACTTCCCGCTGCACAAGGAAGCGGTCCGCTCCTTGACTTAGTTTTTTTTCTGAACTCTGGCACTAGTTCATTTTTGAAAATGTCTGATATGTAACTGCCCTCCTATGTATACGTTCTAGTCGCGGCCACTTTTCTATCCTTAGCGCAACTTCATAGCGATAGGCCAGTACTTCCAACCAACTGACTGGTGGCGAGTTTGCTGTCAGAAACATGGGTATGATACGCACTCTCTAAAAAATTAGCATATGAACCCAAAATCTCCATCTAAATAGGTTTGTTGAACCCGGTAGGGGCCCAACTTTTAAATTAGAAAGCTACCGGGCCATTTCTTGCGGAATGATCGGTTAAGACTCCCGCACTTTTTACCATGGTTTACCGTTAATGTTCGGCCACCAGTAACGACCGGTCACACCCCTACCTCTAACCCGGTCCAACCTCTGACCTTGCCCGGCGGAGTACCCTTGACTTAGCCAGGCACGGCAGCGGGACAAAATGTTCACAATCCTCTGAAATGTTCTAAGTCCGGAAAAGAAAAGAAGCGAAAATATAACTTCCCACCCTCAGCATTTCCCCCTCCCCCAAGGGAACGGGAGTACAAAAAAGTATGACAAAATAAGAGAAAACCAATTACTTACCTTGACTGCGACTGCGACTCGAACCTGAATCCTAGCGGTCTTGGTCTGCTGTCGTCCTATCCCCTGAGCCATCTGATACTTCCCTGAAAAATGATTGCATTTTTTTACTATTTCATACCTTGATCCCAACCGGCCACGGCAGCGACACTTTCTACCTAGCCGGGCAAATGCATGTGTTGTGTGTTCCGGTAAACTTTCTAGTGTTCTAGCCCCATGTACACTTTACGGCGTCGTCAACCCCTGACCGCCTAACCCTTCATTGGGCCGGTAACTAAGGGGCTGCCCCACGCCTGGTAAGGCGCGTCCGTTTTATTACCGGCAATGTTGGCCTACTGCATGAACCGGTCCCACCAGCTGACCTTTACGCGGTTGCAACCCCTGACCTTAACCTGGGCAACTGAGCTTTCAATTGGCGGTACCTAGGGGCGGCCGCTCGCCTGTTAAGGCGCGTGCTGTTGTACCGTAATTTGGGCTACTGCATGAATCTGTCCTCACCCCTTGCTCGTTACCCTTTGCAACCCCTTGACCTTGACCCCGGCAACTGACCCTTCACCTAAACCGGTAACTAGGGCGGCCGCACGCCTGTTAATGCGCGTGCTGTTTTACCTAGTTTGGGCCTACTGCATGAATCGGTCTCAACCACACCGACCTTTAACCGGTGGCAACCCCTGACCTTGACCCGGCTACACCTGACCTTTACTTGACGGTAACTAAGGGTCGGGGACGCACGCCTGTTTAAGGCCGGCGCTTTTTTTGGTTTTTTTACCGTATATTTCAGGCCTACAGGTCTATTAATTACCCTTTGCAGCTTTAGAGGGCATTTGTTTATTTTTATTTGTTCTGACAATGAATTGTATTGGAAATTTGGTGGGCAAGGGAAGTGTTTCTTTCTTTTTGAATTAAAAGGTCCACCATCTGCTTATCACAGACGTTTTCCGATCAGATTATTTGGTGTTGCTGGTAGTATTTCGGCTTCACTTGCGTGGTAGCTTAGTTTGTATTGGGAACTGGTTGGTTAAACAACTCACCACGGCGCCTGGGAACCTATATTATCCCTGGTAGGATAGGGCCAGGCCCATTCAGTTCCTTGCCAGGTACAGGAATCCAAATACCGTTCGGATGAAGGCCTTCCGCATGTGTAGATTTTATTGGCCAGGTTCCAACGTAGATGTAGGCCGGGACTTTTGTGGTAGCAGCACTGAAGCGATTGCGGGTCGATGGAGAGGTCATCAGTAGCTAGCTAAGAGATTGAAGTTCATCTTTGATTTAGCCAGTAGTTTGTACTTTGGAACTGGTTTGGTTACACAACACGCACCACGGGCGCAGGGAACTATATTTCCTGATAGGAAATAGGCCCTGCCCTTCATTTCCTTGCCGGGTACAGGATCCAAATAACCGGTCGGATGAAGGCCCCCCTGTGTGTATTTTATTGGCCAGGTTCAAACGGTAGATGTAGGCTGGACTTGTGTGGTGCCAGCACTGAAGCGATTGCGGGTCTAAGACGGCAGGAAAGGGTTAGGGCAGATCGGTGCAACATCCTTGGGTGTGGAGTCATTGGCATGCAATGCCATCCATGCAAAACTATCCTTGGGATGACAACGCGAGGGTTGACTGCCCCTTCTGGGCAGTGATCCTTGCCCGATGGACTGGGTGCGACCGGTTCCCATTTCCCTCCCCCTTCTCCTTTGGCCTTCTTTGGCTTAGGCAAAGCAGGGTGGGGGAAAGAGCGCCGCCTCCACTGAAGTTGATGCGCCCGGGGGCTGCTAAACCGCTTCATATTCGCAGCATACAGCTGTGGGCTGCCATTGGTCTTCTTCTTCTTCGCTTTGGTTCTTCTCTATTCTTTCTCGTTTCTCCAGATTCTAGCTCCCAAATTATATCTACTCCTGCTCCAGCTCTTCCTCGAGCTTTTTTCCTCCTCTTCAAATCATCTCCTGCATCCTCTCCCACTGCTCTCAAATAACTCCTTCCCTATTTCTTCTTCAAGGTTGTAGTTTTTCATCTACCCCTCCCTTCCCAAACACGATCTCCGATAAGTTTTTCTCAGAGCTTTCCAGTGCGTCCATTGCTAGCTGATTCAGATCGCTGGCGTTCGCTCCTTTTTATACCCTAGCAGTTTCCCGGCCCACGATCATCACGATGCCGGCGTATCACGTGACGGTATCACGTGAGTTATCACGTGAGAAAAGGTCTGCGAAAAGAAAGAACAAAATGTACTTACCTTGGTGGGACTCGAACCTGCAATCACTAGCGGTCTTGGGTCCTTCGCCTTATCCACTTCCTATCTGATCTTAAACCTAAACCTAATCCGCATTTTTAATAATTTTTACCTGGAATGAAAGGAATGTTTACGTGGTGAACCGGGTCGTCACGTGATTGAAACGAATCTTTTCATGTCTAAATTTCTTCCAAAAGTGACTATTTCCGTTCCGGTGAACTTCCCATACTGCCAAAGTCCAGAGCGGACCACTGCCTCTGTCTTTAATCGGGAAATTGGCCCTAATCCACAGCCCATAGGTAAGGTGAAAAAAAACTAGTCAGAGCGGTCGCTTCCTTGATTTAGCCGGAAATCGCGGCCAAATGCGTGTAACTGGTCCGCTCCACAATTTCAAAGTCCCACTGCCCTGGCCGACCACGTCAGAGTATTAGCCCTATATTATACGTTCTGGTCGCGGCCCCTTAGCCATCCGAACACCACATTCCACTGACCACAAATCCTAACTTAACCTACAAAACCGACCGCATGGGACTGCGAATCAAAACCGGGCAGGCCCGGTTACTCTTTCATCAGGATGTTTTTTCCCTTAAAACCCTATCATAAGTTGGTTTTGCTGAAACCGGCAGGTGGCCAACTTTTTTTTAGTAAAGCTCCTGGTGATTCCCGGGCGACAGAGTGGTGACGATACCACACGATGCCAACCTTAGCTGGCCCACACGGCAGCGAACCTTTTTCAAAAAGAAGGACCACGGCACTTCCCGCTGAACCAGGAAGCCGTCCGCTCCGGACTTATTCGTTTTTGAAAATCACCTGGCCGTGGCTGGCTACGTCTTTGCCGTGGCCGGCCTAGGACTTTTCACCCCAAAGATCAGGGCGATTCCCGCTGAACAAGGAACACGTTCCCCCTCTGGACTTAGTTCGTTTTTTGAATCACTATCACCTGTTCAAGTGGCCGGGCATCGGCAGCACACATTTTAGAGCCAGGCCACAAGTAAATCCACCTATTTAGTGGCCGGAGACTACCCGTGGTCCTGAAGCAAATGTTTGGCCACTGTTCGGTTTTTCCGGGAACCTATGTAAGATAAGGTGTTCGAAGGGTTCATATCTAATGTTTTAGAGAGTACGGTATCATTCCCGGTTTCTGACTCTGCAAACTAGCCAAAGTCAGTTGAGGTTAAGGTACTCCTGGCCATCGGTATGAAGTTGCTCTACTAAGGATAGAAATGGCCCGACCAGACGTATACTATATGAGGGGTATGCATCTCAGACTTTCAAAGAATGAACTAAGTCCAGCGTTCAAAAAATAACTAAGTCAGAGCGGAGCCGCTTCCTTGGTCAGCCGGAAAGTCGCCCTAATCTTTCGGTGAAAGTCACCTATTCGGGCCACAGCAGGTGTCCTTTAAAAATGACTAAGTCCAGAGCGGACCGCTTCTTATCAGCGGTAAATCGCTCTAGATGAAATTAACCGAACTCTTGGGTGAAAAGTGGCCGTGGCCTGGCTACGTACTTGCCCGTGGCCCGGCTAGGTGACTTTTCACCCAAGGATCCAGGGCGACTTCCCGATGAACAAGGAAGCGGTCCGCACTGGACTTTGTTCATTTTGAATTCAACATGCCGTTGGCCTTGTCTCACGTACTTCACTGACGGGGCCCGGCTAGGTGACTTTCACGTGGGCAGGGCCACGGCATCTAACGCGTAGTGTTGACCAAAAGCTGCCGGTAATCTACTCGTGAACTAAAATAACTAATCACTTTTCAAGTGGCCGGGCCACGGCATCAGTATTTTAGGCCGGGCCACAGCGGAAATCACCTATTTATTGGGGCCTGAAGGAAGGAGACTACCCGTAGGATCCGCAAGAAAATGTTGGCCACGTTCGGTATTTCCGGGAAACCTAATGTAGGATAAGTGTTGAAGGGTTCATATCTAATGTTTAGGAGTACGTATCATGCCCGGTTTCTGACTGTAAACTCGCAGAAGTCAGTTGAGGTTAAGTACTGGACCATCGCTATGAAGTTGCTCTAAGGATAGAAAATGGGCCGCGACCAGAACGTATACTATAGGAGGGTAGTGCCTCTCAGACATTTCAAAAATGAACTAAGTCCAGAGTTCAGAAAATAAACTAAGTCCAGAGCGGACCGCTTCCTTGTTCAGCGGAAAGTCGCCCTGAATATAGGGTGGACAATTGATATTTCGCAATTTTAGCGACTCAAACACGTTATTCTAGCTCTAAAATGCTGTCATTATATAAAACTAGTCATTTCCCATCAAGTAGATCAGTAAATCTGATTTTCCTAACCTTTTTGGCGAAAAAATGAATTTTTCATTGTGTATGTCTATGGAAATGGCTATCTATTGGTACCAAAATTAAGTGTCTGTGATGTTCCTGTGTTGTTTTAAGGCATGTTGGTACTTCTCTTCCGAAGACACCACACAATAAGGGCTACTATAATGCATCAGAAGCTTTCGTATGGCGCAATTGGGGGTCTCACTTTTGGTGTGGGTAGGGATGTGCGGCCGCGTGTTTGAACAACTACCCCGAAAATATACTAAAAATGAAAGATTTGCTACCCATTCTCATACTTAAAGTACTACTCGTCTCTATACCTGTGAGATCGTAGCTTATAGTGGAATAAACAAGTATCGGATGTCAACATAGTGTCGCTGTTCAGATCATTTGAATGTTTTATTTTGGCTTGACATACAATGAACAGGAACAAAATAACTGCATATTTTTTTTTATAGATTCACAGTGATATTTACAGTGAAACAATTTCAATGCTCCGCCATTTCAAGTCATGGAAAAATTCAATTATACTTTCAGTATATATGAACCTACCTGTAAAAAGAATCTTTCAGACTCGGGAGTTGCAAACATGTCTAATTCGGTGTTATCCATTGTGATTATACACAGGCTACCACAGACATTATTGAACGCAGTAACTTCTGGAGTGTTGCAATTTCTAAGCAGGAAGGAAACTAAAACAATATATACAAAGGAATCGAAACTTTACCATGGCAATGATACAGTTCTTTTACGCCATAAAATAAAATAAGGAAGTTCAGATGTAATAATTATATAAATCGATCGGCATATTGACAATAGTTCAAGGACAACAAGTAAGTTTCTTGTATCTGGCAAACGACCATTGAGCCTTTCATAGTATGTTGATACAATAATTTATGAGAAGAAAATGTACACATACTTTTCTGATGATAATTCTCTGTTGTTATTCCATCTGTTCCCTTATTACATTTTGTTTTGCCCTGTACTCATCTTTCATATTGTAAGCATCTTCACACTCTGCGTTAAAAGGAGTTTCCTCATCCAATATTTGTAATAGCTTCTATGGCCATTCTTCGGTCACGTTTAAGAGGGAAATTTTGATTTTCAACCCAATGCTGTTTTGCCAATATAACCAATCTGTTTTTACTTTTTGTATAATGAAAAACCTTTAGACCAAACCTAACCAAAGATAATGTTTCCACTTTCACCAGATTGATTATTTTGTCATGAGGGGCAAATAAAGTTCGGTCACGTTTGTGGCCTCAGACAAAAAGGGATTTTTAGAATTCAAACTTCAACTGTAAAATTCTGTGAATATTTAAGTACTCGCATTCTTATATTTATTTCAGAAAGACATTGGTATGTTGTCATTACAACAGTTTTGGTATTTAAAAGTAACAAGCAAACTTTACTTGGTAATTAACAAATTTATATCACTAAGTACGGTCACGTGTGTGACATTGGTGGTTACGTGTGTGACATCTCCATTGACTTATAACACAAAATTGATGACCATTGTTAATGTGCACGAAAAATGAAGTTTTAATAAATTCCTGTGTATTTCCATATTCTCAACTATTTCAAACACTTTCATTACAATGTCATCAGTAATAGCTTGCAAAGAGCAATGCTACTCCTATTATGCAGATTTCCTGTGTTGAAATAGTGCAAGTCTGCTAAATTTGGCACTTCTCACCCCAAACGTTTCAAAAGAACATAGAAATCCAGTTTAAACAAAATTAAAAACAGTCCCTTATTAACATAATTATTGGGTTGTTTCCCTTCTTGTTTAAAAAAACTGATCATTTCCATATTTTTACTGATAATAAACAACTGCGCTACTTTCTTCAATAATGACCAGAAATTTAATGTCCTTTACAATACTAAAATGGTTAGTGTCAGTCACGTGTGTGACAGTAATTAGCACATCAATAACTTTTGAAAGAGGAAGACTAAACCATTTTAGTTGCTGTATAACGGAAGGTACACATAACTGGCTTTTGACATGAAATATGAACTTACTGGGATAGTGGTTTTCTAGTAATAAAACGGAAAAACGCTTTGTAACCAAAGTCACTAAAATTATCTGTTAATTACTTGGTCTTTTTCCTATAAATTTGTATTTTCAACATAATTTTGAACATTGAAGTCCATCAATTCTTTAGGCAGTATTTCAAACAAAAATGAAAAGTTAATTTAATATAAACTACAAGAGCAAAATGGTGTCATAATCTCACTTTTTTATCCAAAATATTAAAGACGTTTTCATTTTGAGTGCAATGAATTGTTTGAGTTGACCCTTGCTTAAAAATATCAGGCATGAAACTTGGAAGGATGATTAACGTGATAATGTAAGAAATTTTGCAATAAAATACGCATTAACTTCACTTTTTTTTTATAAAAAGGTTTACCTTTTTGAAGAATGGCCCTATTTTTATCACATTACAATTGTTTAATATTATTAATATTAGACACAAAACGTAATTATGTCTTATTAATATTTTACATTATTGCAAATTATTTAACTTGTGCTGTTATTTTACAGACCAGACCGCTTTCAGTGAGTAAAACCATTTTTTTCTTCGTGGGGGGGGGTGGGGGGTGGGCAACGGGGGTACATGTATCTTCAGGATGAAGTAAGTCATGTCTAAAATGTATTAGTATAGTATAGGCTTATGTTGTTTTTACTGTAGATCATGCGTGTGTAGAAAATCATTATTTTTAGGGGCAAGATCCCCACAAGGGGTACTTTTTTTCTGCCCTCCCCCGGGTTTCGCCGGTTTCCCACTTTGAATTTTCTCTTCTACCGTGTTACTTCTTGGAATGATTTTGAAGAAATGTGCCTCTTTTTTCAATAACACCCTGGTCCATATCCCCGATTACAGTTTGACTGAATAACAAAGCATTGTTTCCTAAGGTGAAATTTGCTCTGAGATTTTGACCACCAATTGCTCCTTGACTCATAGTTGTCCACGATCGTCCCAGAAAATCCTTGCATCCTTTACGAAATTAATCTATCCTGCATTTGTAATGAGCACTCAAAATAATGAAAAGCTCCGCTCTTGAAAGGGTAAAAAAAAATGGTGGGAAGCTTTGTCCAAAGCTTTTGGCGGAAACTTTACTGGTGGTTAACCCCCCCCCCCCCCCATTGGTAAGACGAGTGTTATGTTTATTCTCGACCGCTAAGACAAATTGTCATTCTGCTGCTATGGCACGCTCCACTTATCAAATTATGGCGAGTTCATGGCGCTGTATATCTAGTTTACCCCGCTATATATGTCGAGTTTACACAGCGCTGCCTATTCCAGTTTTGAACTCTATGGCCGAGTTTTTCAATAAATCATGTCCAGAATAAATCATGTCCCGAATACATCATGGCCGAGTTTTAAAAAAACTGGACATGATTTTTTTCAAACAGGATGTGCAAATCTGGACATGATTTTTTTTTCTCAACATTGAGCAAACTCGACATGATTTTTTTCTAACATGAAGAATACTCGACAGGTGATTTTTTTCATCAACATGAGCAAACCTCGACATGATTTTTTTTACACATACACCAAAAATCATGTCGAGTTTTCCTCATGTTGAGAAAAATCATGTCGAGATTGTTTACAAACTGGACATGATTTTCTGTCAACTCACCCCATATAGAGAGCAAAACTCAATGTATAGAGGGCAAACTCAAATGGACCTATAGAGCGCTGTAAAACCTCGACGTATAACGCTGCACACTCGACATATGTCGAGGAAAACGCGATATACAGCGCGTGAAACTCGCATGCGCGGGAAAAACTCGCCATGATTTGAACTTGGGCGTAAAACTGGACCATGATTTTATGTCAAACTCACCATATAGAAGTAATAGCCACAACTGATGTATAGAGGGCAACTGGACAGATAGCGCCTGTTAAACTTCGACCCTATAAGAACGCCTGCCAACTCGACATATGCGAGAAAACTCGATACAACAAAAAAGCGCGTGAACTCGACATGCGCGGGCTGGAAAACTCGCCATGATTTGATACGTGTGAGCGTGCCATATTCTTCTGCTGCTGCTGCTAGCCGATATCCAATACTGGTGGTGGGTGACACCAACCCCACTAGGAAATGAAGGAAATGCACTTTTTGCTGCTGAGGCTACACTGGATATGCCTTAATCTCTTCTAGGGTTGTTTTGGTGTACTCATTTTGCGCTTGCATAAACTAAACACCGGACAAACATTCCCCTTATCTTTGTTATGGATGGCCGCCTCTTTTCCCGGTTGAATTGACTTGTGTTTTGGATCACCCTGTTTTTGTTGTCCACTTTTACTTACGCAGTTGACCTTCGACCGGCATCTGGGCGTATAAAAGCACGCGTGGTCCAGTTTGGGCGGGGGCTCTCTCTCCTGGTTCCATCTTACACTTAAGTTTGGCAAAACCGCCAATACTTGGGTTTATCCCACGGGTCAAAGTTTGCCAATCACCATTGGTGTTTCGAGTTACTGGGTTATTGTACGGATTAATCTCATCGTTACATGTGTTGCGCTTTATTTATTCCGTTAATGGATGGCCACCTTACCCGACGTACTCGAACACAATGGTGATTGGCTATCTTCGAACCCGCGGGATGCACCCATGCCAAGTATTTGGCGTTGTTGGCCAACCATATACAATTAGCACTGTACACGGTGTCTCCACGCGCTGGAAGATGTTTGGTTATGTGGCCCTTGTCCTCGTGTGATTAACTAGACATTCTTGTTTCTAAGATATCTGGACATATGGTTGCGTGGAGCGTAGATGCATGTTTTATTAGGTAGAGGCCTGTATTCTGTAGGTGGTCATACTGACCAATGATAAATTAATATTGAGTGACATGCGGTCTAATGGTTTAAAAGCAGCTGCTTGTAACATTTGGCGTTCTTGTGAGTTAATAAAATGTGGTTTAGTAATTTTTGTCCTGAAGTGTGTACAGTCCCGGATTTTTCCCAGTGCGTCCCTGGTATTCCCCCTCTCTTCTAATGCCAAGCGAAGTGTTGAGTTTATCTTATGAGCCATTTTCCCCAAGGATTGGTTAATAAACCTCTTTTAACACAATGTTTCTTTCCCTGCTACACTACTCCTTTACTCCTACCTGTTCCTATGTTATAAATAACTCACAACACGGTCTAGGTGTTAAACTTTATAAACCAATCCCCGTTTGAAGGTTGCAAACGCTTAATTGTTCCAAACAAGACTAAAAGTTTTCAATTGTCCTTAGGAGGGTTGGAAAGGTTTGCATGACTTGGAAATCACTACTTCAATCATAATTGATAGAATAAATTCAACAAGTTTTTATATGATTTCATCATTCTTTCATTAGGCGAGATTCCCAGTTTCATGACAAAGTATTGCCCGGATGAAAGCCCTCCGACGGAACATTCCGCACACGCAAAAACTTCTCGCCGGCCCGCATATCACTTTTTTTAATAAACCAACCTCACACGGAACATTTATAAGCCACACGGGGAGAATCGTTTTTTGTTTTTATAGCCAATTAGCAGTAATTGATCGATCAATATCACATTATTTGTCTAGGATCCAAGTTTATTTATTCAATTGTCCCACTTAAAAATTGTTTATGAGCCCGATAATTGGGTTCGTCTGGAAACCTAACATAGGGCATTGAGTACCAATGAAGGATTACAGTGCGTGTGATTGTTAATTAGTATGTCCACACGGAAGGAGAGGTCAGTGTTTATTTTTATCGACGTGATAGATAAAGAACTACAACCATAAAATACTCTGATTCATGGAGATTGTTTACATTCTACCGTCCAGTTACTCTTGATAATTTCAGCAAGCTTAATTATGAAAATGTCCGAGTTGAAAACTCCGCAATGTCAGGCCCTGACAATTGGTCCACTTCATCTACTGGATACGGTGTGTTGCAAACGAGCAGCTGTTTTCTGACACAAACCATCCCAAAGTTGTAACACATAATCAGGGAACCAGATATATTTACTTGATCTCCTTCTCCCCTCCATTGTAGTCATGTTGAGTATTGAGATCGATCGTGTACACCTATACAGATAGCAAAAAAGAAGCGACCCCACTTTTTTGTATACGAAAAACCTGCTTTTTGGGCTATTTCGCCTCTTCAGAGCCTTTACCTTGGTGTTGTAGCCTCCCGAAAGATAAAAATGAAAGGCCTACCTCAACTTTCTGTTGAATTCGTGCTTTGTACGTGGAACCCGGTTGCCAAGGTGGAGAGGAACACGGCCCGGTTGCTATGCTTTGTTGTATATCATCTGGAGCTTTTGCCCAAGTTAAAATTGCGGCTTGCGTAAATTTGTTCTTTGGAACGGTTGATGGTGTATGTATAGGAATGACTAAATAGGCTGTTAATCCATTTAATTTAAGCATTGTTGATGTTATTTTACTGTTTTCCTTTTCTCACGCTGTGAGTTGGTCATCATTCCATCTCCCCCCCCCACCCCTTCAGAATTTGGAGACGACGGTACAAATTTTGGGTCAACCGCGAGCCCGCAGCGGCCGAAAAATTGGTTTTGTTGTACGCAAAAGGTCCTTCTGGGCAAATCCGCACCCCCCCACATAAATCCCTTGGTTTACGTCCTGCCTGGTACCCCACGTACTATGTGCCTGCCCACCGCCCATTTATGTTCAGGTCAGTGCATGTCGATTTGGCAAAATCTCGGAAAAACAGCAAAATATTCAGGATTCTGACGGCTCCGTTACGACACCTTTTAATCACTGATATGTGTTTTGGAAAACAAATGCCACCATTTGGTCAACTCTAGGGCAAATATCCGTAGTAAAATGATACAAAGTACGGACAACGGAGTAGTACGTGTTGTCCGGCCGGTGCCAGAATCAGGATGTGGGCACCGAAATAGTGGATTCTAAAAAAATAATAAATTTGAATTAAAGGCAACATAGATCAAATTTGCTAATAATTCTCATTAATAGGTAGAGTCCAAGTCTGAAACTCTGAATTATGAAGGTTCAACGTATATTAACAATACCGAATTTTCTCAAAAATGTCAAAAATATGAGATGAGAACAGTATGTGATGCAGCGACGAATGTTGTAGTATTACCTAGGTCTTTATAAAAGTTTCGCCCTAGCAATTGTCATAGTGCTTAAGATATGAATATTAATCAGAACGTTATTTTTTTTGGGTGTTACCAGATAGAAGTTGCAGATGAAGTCATAAAAAATGGTTAAAAAACGTCGACAACCACGCCAGCAGAACCCAAAAAATCTGCTGCACGTATAAACTATTTAGCAATGTTGATTAAAAGGGACACAACGTCTTACTGTTAGTAATCTTAGTCAAGGTGAATGACCCTTACGTCTCTGTGGGTACCCTTAGGTATTGTTGGACTAAAAAATACTCAGCTTTGTGTAAGGTTACTCAACTCGATCATTGGCCATAACTCCTGAATTAGACCCCAAAAGTACACCAACTAAATATCTTATGAAAGCCGGAACATAAAATAATATCAAAAACCTCAGTTCAGATGGACTTAAGTTGTTGGCCAAAAATTAATTTTTGATTTGTTGTTTTCAGGACGTCCCCATGTAGAAGCAACCAGGTTTGAAAGAAATGTAGCAACTGATTTAGCGCAAGATTGTTTGAAGAAACAAAAGTCGACGAAATGTACGCTTTCGTTTCCTGGATCTAAACACGCTTAGAATCAGAAATACCTGTGTGCTTCCTGCTTTAATTTGTTGGTGCTTTAAAAGGCCTTCATGGTAGAACCAACATAAATACAGAAAGCTGACATAAAATAATGCCATAGAAATTACCACATTGCGTATGGCATTGGTGCCATTGTAAAAGTAACTCAATAGCTTGCAAATAGGGTAAACAGCAACATTAATTTTAGCAAGGGACAATATGTTAAAGGAAGTAAAATATGACGTATGTCATGTTTCTGAGGTAAGAAAGTAATATTATATAAATATAAAGTGTTTTGGATTTGTAATATTTGCAGACGTTACTTATAATTACAGGAAACGTAATCTATCCTAGGTTCGTAGCACTTATTTTAATTTCATTTTTTCTTTCATTCGAATATTATGAATGGGCGGAAACTATCTGTCGGATCCTCTTTACTTTTTACTTTTTGTTGTCGATTCGTTTGGCTAAGCAACGTTTCGAAAACCCTACGGTTTTAAAATGCAAAAATTCAGCTTGCAT
>JAMKCH010029551.1:0-17419 GCA_023653785.1 Ophioderma brevispina
TGATTAAATATTTCAAAATGCTGTTATGACGATAAGTATACCGGCCTTGATCGAGGAAAACTTTGCAGTTGTTAAGGACATGATTGAGAGTTTCCTTGTTATTACAGTGCAAGCATCTGTTTGAGATAGATTTCCCCCACCTAGCAAGGTTGACTCTAGTATTCAGATGGGCACCAAGGGCGTTAACCAGGAATTTACAGACTCTCGAAGGAAGATTGAAGATAATGCTTCTCCAGAGGGTACAGGAGGATTTTCTGGAAAGGAGATCATAGAAGGCACCTTGCACAGCAAGGGAACGAACATGATTATGCCATAACTCGGAGATGGCATTGGTCAACATTTGCTTGGCGGAGGATTTTTGATGATTAAAATTAGATGAAGCATTATTGACAGTATTGAAAATATTTTCGCATTCAACAGTCACTGATTTCTTCCGGGTCCACCCGCTCTCTATCTAAACGGGAATCAATGCAGTGATTGACCAGCTCATCGCTTTTATTTCTGATGGATAAATGAGTCATTGCATGACTCTCGAGACAGAAGTCGGAGATGGAACGGATATTGAGACCGTTCGGCATAAAAATAAAAGCAAGGGTACCTGGTTTGGGAATACCAAACCATTTCTTAAGGTAACGATTGCATATAGCGTCCAGCGCCTTTAGATGAGAAGAACATGTATCATTGACTGTTAAGTGGTAACGAAGAGAAGGTAAAAAAATCTTGTATAGACCTGAATTTTATATTCGGAATGAATAACTGAAGAATCGATGTTTTCCAAGGCGGAAGTAATTTTATCACTAAGGTAGGAAAAGATATCGGAGGATTGGTTACGAAGGTGATCAAGGACCCAAGGAATTTGTGGGATTAAATGACGAATATAATCATCAACGGAGTGTGAAAACTGACATGAAAACAAGACTGGAATTTGCCAATTCATTTGTTGTTGAAAGTTGAGGTCTTTCACACGATTGACTACTGGCTTGTCTTTACGACAATGAAATTTCAATCACTGATAAAGTATAAACTATTTTGAAGCACTGATACTTTATCAATGATATGCTAGTAATTTGAGATTATATTCCTTCCCAGAGACCCGAATTGATCAATGTTAGTCTTGCTCATTTTGTTAGCTACATATTACGTTAAACGACCAGAAACAGTGAAATTTCAAAGTAACTTCGTGGTCTGGGATTGGCGAGATTAAATTTGTATAAGACAAATGAAATAGCGAATTATGAATTTAGAATTTGTCATGTCCATAAAAATGGCAAATTATGAATGCATTAATTACCATTAGTTTGTCATGTAATTTGTCATGCAAGTTTTAAAAATCTCTGTGACCATAAAAATTAATTTGAAAAACTGATAACTGTTAATTGAACTTTATAAAAACATTTTAGTTTATTTTCTTGATTTATCAAAAAATCGTTTGCATGACTTATATTAATTTGTCAAATAAGATTCTGTTCCTGATAAATCAATCTTTTTAGTGTACGTTTAAACTGTTTAGATTATAATTATTGTTGTTAAGAGGTTATCGTTTGTAAAGCGTTTTGGAAACTTTGTTTAAAACAGCAACAAATCAGTCTTGCTTGACTTCATTTATTTATTGTGTGTGACTCAAAAATAATCGTCGTATATCTCTTAAATCCCTAAATGCAATTTTTTATACGTTATGGGCACTGGCATGCTATCATTTCATCATCATCATCATCATCCTTCGGCTGCGGAGCAGGCGATTACAAGATTTCTCCATGCACATCCATCTTTGGCAAGTGTGACTATCTGCTCAGCTTGTATCATGCCTTTATCATACCCTAGCACATGTTGGATGTAGGCTAAATAAGAGGTGCGTGGACGTCCAGGTCTCCTTTTGCCATGAGGTGGTATGTAGAGAGCGTATCTTCTAGCAGGCTCTTCCTCTGGCAGACGAAGGATGTGTCCAAGGAAACTCAGCTGGCGATCTCTTACAAGGTGAATAAGAGGCTCAGTGTTGGTCATTGAATATAAGATGGTGTTTGAGATTGAGACACGGTCTTTCCGTTTTATGTCCAGCATAATCATATAGCAAGAGGTAGCAAATGCGTTGATTTTGCTTTCCATGTCTTGTCATAGCACCCAGGATTCACAGCCATAGAGTAGGATGGTCACACAGGTAGTGTTGAATAACTTGACTTTTGCAGAGATGGATAATTGGGGGCTTTCCCATAGACGTTCTAGCTTCCAGAAGGCACTCCATGCTAATGCTTGGCGTCTTTTTAGGTCGCTTGCAGCAGATGCCATTTTGGAGCCAAGCTATTTGAAATCTGTCACATGGTTGATGTACTCTGTCTTGGATATGCTTATTATGAGGCCAAGATTTTCTGCTGCCGCTGCAGTATTGGTCAGCTGTGTCTGTGTCCTCGGAAGAGTGGATTCCAGCAGGGCAATATCATCAGCAAAATCCAAGCCATTCAATACTTTGGCTGGGTATCGTCTGGAGCAGTGAGGGTGTGTTTTCCAGAGTCACAATCTGATGTGGCCTTCTTCAGTAGAAAGTCTACTGATATGATGAAAAGGAATGGAGCTAAAACATCACCCTGAAGAACTCCGGTGGTGACTTCGAAAGGATCCGAAATGTTTCCGTCGACCATTACTGCACTTTTAGAGTTGTTGTATAGCGCACTTACGGCATTCACTACTGCTGATCATTTATGCCTATCAAATTTCTTGATTGCAGTGTGCCTCCCGTTCGCAAATGTTCAATTACAATCACAAAAATACCGTGAAAATCCTAGCATCGTGGTATTAAGTATAATTATCAAACCAAAGTTAGGTATTATCATAGCGCCGGAACAAAACAAACATATCGCGATTGTCCTCTAGTTCCCCTGCTTTTTGTGCAATTGGACCTAGGGTGGACATACACAAGCATTAATCATCATTGAGCCACTTAAGTCTTCGAATGCCTGGATGAAAGAAATCAATCAAGTCTGTACGGAATAAAGCATAAACCCCATTATAATTGAGCGTGCTAGGGTGTTTCATGTATAGCCAATATTGATATTCATTGCCTAGGTCCATTTGCTCACTACATGGGAGAGTTTCATACCTTCAGCCATAATATCCTACTACAGCAACTCAAATCATAACTGGTAAAAGTATGCTGCTGTTACAACTGGAATCGATAATTGATTAGAAATAAAATTTTTAAAACAAAGTGTTTTCTACTTCTTTATTCGTCCTTGAAAATACAAATCGGATTCTTTGACAACAAACCTCACTCGTGATTAAAATACATTGAGCAGACAACATTCTGATCTAGGTCACACGCTGCGAGGTATGTGCTCCATTACTGAGTTAATTTGCCTGGACACATCTAATCATTCCTGGAACTTGAAGTGGATATCTGGACGAAGAAGCTAAACGGTAATCAAGAACGGTCGCTGGTATTCTATACAACGACATTTTGGCGAACACAGTCACTTTTACCGTACGTAGTATGTACCTCTTTAGTGTCTAAGGGCTTATTGCAACATTTGTAATAAATCAAGACTTGTGATGAATTGGCACAATGCAGATTTTTACTGTGTACTAAAACCTCTCTAAGGATTTTTGGCTTTTACCAATTGTGTGCGTTCACGCCATGTACATGCGGAAACGCAATCTACCGAAGCTTCAAAATTAAAAGTATAAGTATCTTCTCTAATGTTAGCCAGATGTGTAAAATGTCTGTCACAACTGTAAACATACATTTTTTTCTTAATTTGAAATACGTGTTTCATAAACATAAAGCAAAAACATGGAAATTAAAACTTGAAAAACAAATACTAAAGTTTTGAAGTACTACGCAATGAACACCATTTAGAGCTTATTCTGTCAAATACACAAACGTGAAAGTGATTTTTATTCAATCCCCAGACAAATACAGGTTGTTTCAAATTATTTGATACCCTTTACTCTGAAGTATTCCGAGGTATGGATTAAAAGCATTACAACTTCTAAGCAAATGGGCATTTTCTGTTTGGTGTATCTGAGACAAATATAAGTATGAAACCAACTTGTACTTCAGTCACAGCTATTTAACATGTTTAATGAATTTCAATCTTGGTATGACTATGCTGTCATATTCAGTATAAACTTCGCGACTGAATAGATTTTTGTTGAACAGCCTGTACAAGGAATCATCTAATGAAGTTTCCTTTCTTTGATGGTAACTCCGTAGGTAGATAGAGTAGATATCTGGACCAGAGATTGTGGGGGATACTTTGACCAGGAATGGGCCATGGTTTTCTTCAATCCTAATGCAGCAAACAAAACCATTATCTTCGCCCTTGAGGACGCTGGTTTGGACTTCTACGGCGGTTACGACATACGGCCATATTGAACCATCACGCTGACATTGGAGTTCGAGATACTACTCGTTAAATATAATATAGTGTTCCAGCAGGTGGAGTCTTGATGTGGTACTTCGTCCCAAATTGGAATGCAACATCTCTAACCTTATAATTTGGAGTGAATTTTATCAGACAAATTTAAATGGAGAGCATTTTTTTCAAAAAAGTCATTAATTTTAATTTTATGATGCAAGTGGTATCATAAATGGAGCAGAGATTTGCCACTTTGGGATACCGATGCCGTCTAGATGGAACGGGATACCTCCAAAGCCAGAAAAAGATTTGATTAATTGTATTGACGAGTGATTAGAAACCCGTGAAAATTTTGACATTCAAAGTTCGTAGCAGCTTTGAAACATTTAAAAATGTTTCTGTCCTAAAATTTGGATTGATTATAATTACATGAACAGAATGGAAAAGGTTGGTTTGTTAACAAAGAATATCTGCAGGAGGATGAGAAGTGAATATTATTAGTCCCGATTATTAGTATTGCCACCACAATCAACTTCATTCAAAATAAAAACTCAAGATATCGGCTTAAAAGAATATGATGCAAGTGTTATTGTGGGCTACATTTTCCATGGTTAAAATCCACATCTGTTCCTTTATAAAAAAAAGGAATGTTAAAATCGCACTTGGTTAAAATGAAAAAATACAAAATCATGAATTTGAAAGACCTTCCAATTTTAGGAATTGGACCTGAGAAAAGTTATTGAAATTGTCGATTTGAGTGACGTATCGAACATTTTACAGTTTGATTCCCCATGGAGTAGGCTAGTGATATGTATGAAGTAATACCCAATGTACAGTAAACTACATTTTCAACACAGTTTTGTTACATATAGACGGTTGAGAATCAGAAGGACGTAAACTCAACCTAAAAGAAATTTAAAGAATTTCTTTTTAATTCTGCGGTAAGGGAGGCTGCTTTTGAGAAATGTGATGTTTAATTTTCTACTAAGCAAATCTATTCATTACTTCAAAAATGTAAACATATCATAAAGCTAGTATTGTACTGTAAGCAAACATTATATACTTTAGTAATGAGCTATTATGACAGCAAGAATTAAAGGAAATTATTTAATATTCTTTAGTGTTGCGTTTACGTCCTTCTATTGTTATTAACCATCGATATGTCCCGTTGCTATGCAAAATGGCAAGGAAGCCCAAGACCTGTAATATAGCCCTCTTTGGGTAGACGTTTCATATAGACGTCCCAAGTATACAATACGGTATTGCCACTGATTCCGTCATGCTCTGCTGTACGACATCATACAGCGCATGACGGAATCAATTGCAATACCTCATTTGCATACTTCGGACTTCTATATGAAACGTCTTTCATTCTAATGTTACTACAAATAAAGTTTGACCCGTTTCATAGAACGATTGGGCATGAAGACTAAAAATTCATTGCGTTTTAGCGATTGATTTGAACAACATTGCCCACGTGATTTGGATATGTAACTACTTGAGATGTCACGATATTAAACCAGTCAACTAAGTCATATGTCTGTCCTTCCTGCCTTCCTTCCTTCCTTTCATTCATTCATTCATTCATTCAAGATTTATTACGAATTCACATTCTTAGCCAAAAGGCTGAATTGTAGTAATTAACAAACATAAAAATAAACAAGAATAGTCTTTTAAAAAGACAACCATCGCTTAGCGAGGATGTTAGTACTTAATATGTTAGTGTAAATACTCAGAGATCATAGGAAACCCCCTTGTATATTAGAAAGATAATATAACCACAGTATATATTTCAGGCATCAACCATACTCATGCGTCAACCTTTAATTTTGAAATACCACTGGTTTGAAAATGCCAGCCTTTATACAGCCATATCCATTTCATAGGTGAGTGCCCCCTGTTATCAAATAGATAAAAAAAAAAAAAAAAAAAAACACTATGAGGCAATGAAGTATCAACTCCTGTGGCACAGTTCAATAGCTTTCATTCACAAGTGTATTTAGAAAACACACCCCTGAGTGGTGTGTATAATATATGATACCGAGAATACACAAGATCAGTTCATGTCAATGCATGTACAAGTACAACCCACTGAACTGTGCCCTTGGTTGATGAGCATATTGTAACTCACAGTGTGTGCTATCTGGGCATTGTACACATAATGGTACTCTCAAAACCATGCATATCAGCCATTACATGTCAATGAACTGAGAAGTTATCCACTGTGATGAGTGCGCTATCATCCAATCAAAAGTTTTGTTTCTAGCTGCTTAGGAAATGTAAATGAAATTCCTAGTAGGCATATACCATGTCCTTAATTCTTAAAATAATTGGAACCAGAGGACTTTGCACTGCTACATGAGACAACCACCCAACTCTGTGCATGACTGTGATATTCTGCTATTCATTTGCTTGCTACACATATGCTAGGGTAACTTGCAATGTAGTGGCTTTTATCTATTCCGATTTTATACCATCTTCGATGGAAAAACAAGGGTATATCAAAACGCAAAACCAATTTTACAATGGAAGAGCAAACTAAAAAGGGGATGCTTCAATTCACATTAAACATAATTACTGCACATAAATTAAAAACGTTCAAAGGTGCTATTGAAGCTATTATATCCATCCACCCGAAAATATGGTGTTGGTATGTATAATTGTTTTGGTTATAATCCAACTTGGTCGTGTATCGTCGAATAAACTTCGCTTAACAACAACATAACCTTCAACAATTTGTGCACATAAGTTACCTGTTCGTGAACATTGATTTTACTGTCTTTTTTAAATGACCTGTAGAAAGGAAACGTAGACATCTGGACCAAGAAACTGAACCTTTGGGAGGAATGGTCGGTGGTTTTCTTCAACAATGGCACTACGGCAACCACGACTGTAATAAAACTACAGGATATTGGTTTCTCCTATATACTTGGCTATGAAGCACGGGATATATTAAATGGTGTAGAGATTGGCCATGTGGAAATACTGAGTCCAACATCCTGGAATGTCCCACCAGGACCAGGGGGAGTGGCGATGATTTATTTCTATCCTAGTGAATAAAACTAATTTTAGTTATGTAATAGATAAAGGATGAGAAGCACACCGTTATGAAAAATAATGGTGTTTTGATAAGGTCTGGTGAGCCTGTTAGACTCCGACTAGCGGCGAGCCTTTAGGCGAGCCGCTAGGTCAGAGTCTAACAGGCAAGCTGGTTAAGCCGTGTCTAATGGTTATTTAGTAGGCAGTTTGGATATTTAAGTAGGTTCAGTTCAAATAACCCTTTCACATGTATATCTGACCCCGGATTCTAACACCACGAATTAAAAATCTTGATACAGAGTTATCCGTGGTGCACTACCGAATGCTTGCTACGCAGGTTAGTGCTTCTTAAAAGAAATTTTAGTTAAGAAGATATCCTATCTTAGGCAATTCTTAAATAGGCTATGTCTTACGGCTATCACTAGCACTCTATTGCGTATAAAGAAAACAAAGGCAGAAATTCCCTTCTCTTTTTATACGTTTCTCCAAATTCTCCCTCAATTTTATTTTTAAATCCCGTATTCAGTGATCTGGCGTTATGGGTAGCAATTGTTACCATTTTAAAGTAAAAGTAACGTGTTTAAATTGTCTTTTTGAAGATTTCCATGGCTTTGAATCACTAGATTGGCTTATTCGTTGTCGATATACATCTATTAGCTAAACAGAAGATGGTAATCCGACAATCACAATAAGCTTTTGTATTGAGTCACCTGAAGATTTCCATGACTTTGAATCACTATCTTGGCTGATTCGTTGACGATATACATGTAATTATCTAACCAGCTTATGGTAATCCGACAATCACAATAAGCTTTTGTATTGAGTCACCTGAAGATTTCCATGACTTTGAATCACTATCTTGGCTGATTTGTTGTCGATATACATGTAATTATCTAACCAGCTTATGGTAATCCGACAATCACAATAAGCTTTTGAATTGAGTCATCTGTTCTTTCATCGTTGTTTATTTCAACAATAAAGGGGCAAAATGTTTCGATTGTCCCTTTAAAATAGTGAAGAAGAAATTTGCATAACTTAGAGTCACTACTTTGGCTGAATCGTAATCGACAGATAAGCTAACAGATGGCAATCTGTGTTCACAATTAGCTAGTTCTTTCACTATTGTTTATTTCTTTAATTTGTACCACCTGAGGCCGAGGTGTTTCTAGAATTTCCTTTGTTCAGTTGTCCTTTATTGTTTACCATATGAATATTCATCAGACCGTTATTTTTCTCCGGAAGTGTCCAGAGACCACTTTCGGAAAAAATAACGGTGTGATGAATATTCATAGGTTAAATAACGGTCTCTGACCGCTTTTCGTAACTATAATGGAGAGTTGAACAAAAGAAGCACAATTGATAATGAGGAAAAGGGCTAGACGTATATCAACGGTTAACCCTTGGGAATTATAATCCGTTAATGTAAAATTGGTGAATAGAATTTAAAGAGCCGAGTTAATTAATCCGATTTTGATCTCTTCATTTGTAATGTTTCAAACAGTTAAAAAATTACAAATCTTTGGTGCAAGCCTAAAGATATGCAAGTTAATCTTTGCTTTAAGTATTAATGCCATTTGTAGGAACTAGCTGTAGAAAAAAAAAAAAAAAAAAAAGTACCACCTGAGGCCGAGGTGTTTCTAGAATTTCCTTTGTTCAGTTGTCCTTTATTGTTTACCATATGAATATTCATCAGACCGTTATTTTTCTCCGGAAGTGTCCAGAGACCACTTTCGGAAAAAATAACGGTGTGATGAATATTCATAGGTTAAATAACGGTCTCTGACCGCTTTTCGTAACTATAATGGAGAGTTGAACAAAAGAAGCACAATTGATAATGAGGAAAAGGGCTAGACGTATATCAACGGTTATACACCACTAACTCACTTGCACACAGTAGATTATGGAAAAATTGCAACTTGGAGCATGTTTCTTTCACATTTAAAACTCTAGGAAATACAACAATAACACACCAAAGACAAGTACAAGCTAAAATCACCAAATAACCAAATTTTCATAATATGGCGACCAGATTTTTTTTTTAAGTTACGGATCACGAAACTCGCAGCACATCAGTCCGCCCAGCACAAGATGGCTAGTAGTGGGCAAATCGATGTGAAAATGATGAGCGCGGACTAAATTGCCAAATGCCAATTATACTATTTAACTCATCGTGTCACCAGAGGAAAAGTTTTGGACAGCGTCGATTAGTTGGGATAGGGGCCAGAAAAAGAAAACATGTGGCCCGATTCACCTGTTTCATTAGCGAATTAAGATAATCTGGCTTGCTTTTCGTATTGCCATCATTTTCAAAGACTTTGTGTTCTTTGTATCCAAAACACGGGCGGTCAAAAGTCCTGTTACATTGAATGCATAGAATTGATTTCCCTCTGCTATCGGACTACATGTTTCATTAGACGTAGCGTGGAATTTTAATCTCGATTTCAAATTCCACGCACTGCTCATGCCCCTCATTCAATGCCCATACCTTCGGAAAAGTACTAGAGGTGACACGATGGGTTGAATCTACATTATAGTTTGAGAAAAACTTACCAGTCTACAATGTCAATCATGGAATTCCATTCACTTTTTCTTAATATAACTAGTGCTTTTCAGAAATTTTTTAAGCAGTTTTTTCAGATCCTTCCGGCAACCATGCAGGTTAGTGGTGTGAAACTAAAAGTTAGCTGTCAGGCAGATAGTTGTCAATAAAGCTCATTATATAACACTGTTCCAGGCGGGTATGAAACTGTCACATTTTCATTTTCACATTCCCCATAATTTTCCGCGAGCCTGGGACTCTTGCAACATGGAGAAACCCTTGGGAATTATAATCCGTTAATGTAAACTTGGTGAATAGATTTAAAGAGCCGAGTTAAGTAATCCGATTTTGATCTCTTCATTTGTAATGTTTTCAAACGTTTTTAAAAAATTACAATCTTTGGTGCAAGCTAAAGATATGCAAGTTAATCTTTGCTTTAAGTATTAATGCCATTTGTAGAGAAATAGCTGTAGACATCTAATTGTGCTTATGTTCAGTAGATAAAAGTTTTATTCCTGTACATCACCACCACAACCCATTTTAAAGCACCAGTTAGGTACTGGTTTAATATGTAGGTATTACATAATAAGGAGTTTGTAGTGTAGCCTTCTTGCTACAGAGGTCATGATTACAATTTAAATCAAGAATCTTTATTTGTGTTTATAAAACACTGAAGGGCTTTGTCCCCAGTACGTCAAGAAGTATGGTGGTCAGTAGAACACGTCCTGGGTCTGTTACCACTCGTTCTTGCGATCATGGTCTCACTCTCGTTGTTCATTGGACACCAAAGTGCTGGACGACAGGGGCTTTGAATGGACTTCTCTCCAAACCCAGATTCCCATCACCATCGTAGTGCCAGTACGTTGATAAGTTTAAAGTCATTGCTCAAAACTCACCTCTTAGTCATATTACTCATTAAGGCGTTTTGTATCTATGTGAAAAGGCACCTTTCAAAATATAAGTCATGTAACTATGTATGTTATGTTACAGTTTGGTGTGTTTAATAAAATCAATGATATATGGCTCTCGCGCTTTATTATTTTTCTGTTGGGTGGTGTATTCAATCAGCTGACGCGTACGTTACGATGTATACCCCACCTCTCCATTTTACCACGCTACTTTTCTAAATCGTAATCCGTATGCATCACATTTTGCGAGTGTAAAACGGCAGAGATCTTTCTACAGAAATTCTTCCTTGCAAATGTCCAATATGAAAAATTGACATGCCCTTGAAATGAACTTCAATTACACCAAAGAGAGCACTTTTTAATGGGATTGTTTTTCTTTCTGTATAACTATATCTTGTTTTTATGCTATTGATGTAATATTTAATGCAATAGATTGATAATTGGTGGGTTACTTAGTGTTATGCCACATCCCATGGTTTAAACGGGTATTATCAAAATAAAAATAGCACAGAATACCTCTTGTTATTCCGTCTGAGGCTAATTTTACTTTCTTCTTTGGTGGGTATAACTCTGTAGGTAGATGCAGTGGATATCTGGAGCAGGGACATTGGGGGCGCCTTTGACAATGATTGGGCAGTGACTTTCTCATCCTGCCCGAAGAACAAACGATTACCCTTCGGGCTCGTGAGGAACTGGTTTGGCCTTTTTCGGTGTTACTCCATCACGGATTGTGACCACAACAAGGCCGATCTCGGCGTTCGAGATGTTTATACAAGTTCAATTACAGTGTTCCCCGACTGGAGTTCTGATGTGGTATTTTACTCCTTACTGGAATGTCTACATCTTTTCTACCATAATAGTTTTTGATATGGTAAGTGAACCACCTCTGAAATACCTATAGATAACGAGACTCGTATCATATTGGCACACATTAAACGAGCATTGACAGTTAATAGCCTTTTTTGCACCAATTGACTGAACTATCCGTAGATTCCAGTGTATAAGTCTAATATCTATTGAGTGAAACTAACAACATTGTCTAAAATAGAGTACATTAATGATTTATAATGTCAAAAGTCATGTCTAAATCAAGGTCAATTCAAACTATTCAACATAAAACTTGTTTAATCAAAACATTATTATGCAATAACCTTCCTGAACATTGATGATTGGGATTTTCTTCAAAAAGAAACTCTGTTACAGAGCATCTCAAAGCTGCTAGGAAAGCAGTAGGAACGCCAACGATGCATATAAGGTCAATATTTAAGAGTTTGAACAAGAGAAGATTTCAGTAGCTTCCCAAAATGCATTGCTTCCAATGGAAGTTTTTGTACAGGTACTGATGTGAATCGTTAGTGATGAAACATGGCTAAATTGACAGTACTGATCACAAACTTGCATTTTAAGAGTGTTTCATCTCTAACGATTCCCATGACAACCTGTACAAAACTTCCAATGGAAGCAATGCATTGTGGGAAGCTACTGATATCTTCTCTTAGTTTGAACTATGGTGAGAGGCATGAGCACTCCTGGGACAGGAGAGGACCAATTATTCCCATAGACTGCAGAATAAGCCTTAAATATGCATATTTTGTTTGTAAATGTTCAATTTATCAATCGGCTTTCTCCATCGTCGATATAAGACAAATTTAGTCATGATCAAACTATCATATTCCAACAGAATTTTGCAATGTTTACATTTTTTTCAAATACCTGCGAATGAGCGTATTGAACAAACTCATACGTTTAATTTGGTTTCCTATATCAATGGTATGGTTTATTTCTATGTAGAATTTGCCAACGACGGTGTCCTCATTTGCTAGAATTTTGCGTAAAATCCGCTCTCCAAATTGACCGTATTGGTGGTCAACGGTTCGAATTCTGAGCTTCCGTCTACTTCGTACGCTGTGTGCCCTATAGGGATTCCATATGTCACGACAGCTCGTTTTTCTTTCAAATGGCAACTTTCGATATGGCATTTCTGTCAGTTAAAAAATCCTACAGCTCGGTACGGTATGTCGACTTAAGTAACGAGACTTAATTGAAACGAAACTTTTCTTCAGATACTAACAATATGGGTTCGTATCCACTTGCGTGACACTGTCACTCAAGAATGTGCCTGTGGATATGACAAAATCAATATATGCGAATGAGCGTTATAACATTAAAGACACTATCGTGATTTGCTAAATGCAAATCGAAAAATAATCAAAAATCAGATTTCTGCATGTATTTAAAAAAACAACAAAGTAAGGTATCCTAACATACCACTGACATAATGATAAGACCAGAAGCAACTAATAAGGACCAAATCGGAGATTTTAGCATGATTGTCCGAACGGACACTACTACAAACACGTAATGAATGGAAATCCGGATCTTGGAACACTGCCGTTCTTCCTTTTTTGGCATTTCTACAGCGGGGAAAAGGCTAACTTATGAGCAATTTACCAGAGCTTGTCCTTCAATTTGAAGCTATTCCTTGCAAATGTCAAATATTTTTCAAATCCCTGATAGTTTCTTTAACTGCAATAAGGGGTTTGCACTTCCGGTAGTGCATAACGGGGGGGGGGGGGGGTTCCTAGGACCCCCCTTCCCTAAATAACCACTTTCCTAAAGGATTGTTTAGATGACATCCACCAAATGTTAGGCGGCTCAAAGACATCAACAATAAAAGCACTAAAAAACTCAAGAGAAATAGTGCTTCAGTTAAAAAAATTAGGGGCAAAACATGATTTTATTTCGGTCAAAATGTGCGAAAAAGACACTAATTGGTTTCTGCATTTTCTACGGCATTGCTTCGCATAGATTGTGATGATTGCTTCAATTGGTGCAGAATGAACTTATTTACCATATAAAGCACCCCCAAACTAAAGTCTCATGCCATTTTATATTTTTTAGGGTTACTTGTATAATTTCCCATAGGTTGCCTACAGTAAATCGCTACCTGATGTATTCAAATATAATGGCTTCCAATGGCCGACTATACTTGCAAAGATTTTTTTTAATTTAATTATTTACTTTGTTTATGTCACTAGGTGTAATGCATTATGAAATTCAGAATCACGGTAACTTTAACATAAGATTTTTCATTTTTGTCCATGGGCACTGTCCCGTTAGTGCATAGGGGGGGGGGGCTCCTAGGTACCCAACCTAATTACCGCAAAAACGACGCGATGGATTTGAAATTGTTTTGCACCAATGCAAGCGCAACTAAAACGTTAGAGAACAAATACAAAAAATTATAAACCAATATATTGCAACGTTAAAAATTCGCGGCTGAAAAACTAAGTTGGGTACCTTGGACCCCCCCCCCCTCCTTATGCAGTTAAGTGTTAACAACCAATTTAGTGCAATTCAGACGAACTAAAGTAAGTCAATATGTAATGCGTAGTCATTCTGAACAGCGACGAACTTTCAAAGACCTAAATATGAACCTTTGTCATGTTCTGACTGTGATTTAGTCCAAAAAACAGTTTTCAACGTCGCGTTTTTTTTTCTTATGGGAGTCAGGGCTATGAGTGCCTTTTGTGCTTTAATCAAAATATAGTATACAGATATATACTGCCAATGAGAGGCCCCTCTGGTTAAAACTATGAGACCGAGTTGACATCAAGTTCCCCAAGGGAAAATAGTAGGGCTACTTGATGTCACCGAGGGACCATAATTTAAAGCCAGAGGCTCGATAAAGGCAATATATATTTGCTTACGAGCTCGTTAATATTTATCATCTGTCAAAAGTATTTCAACACAGATCTCATCACCCTAATCAAGCTAGCCGTTCATGGCATTCGGTTTCAATGTTAGCAGGGGGGTATCCGACTGTTGTGATATGTTACTGCCTCAGAATTAACATAAATCGATCATTTTAATTCTACAGCTATTTTCACTCTAATAGCTAGATATTGAGATTTAGATAAGGAGGACCCCCTCTGATTGCATATGGCAATACGGTATAGTTGCATTTCTAATTGGCAATCTCTCGGCAGTAAAGAAAATTGATCAGCCACGGACATGCTGTTTTGAATTTGATTATGCTCGCAATCTGATTGGAGTATTGCGGTATCACGTGAGAGTTTGAACTTGAATTTGATTTTGAATTTCCATTGCAAATGTGTCATATTATCAGGGAAACTGAATTATGAATTAATGATAATTCCTGAACGAATCAACAATGATGGGCCCATTACTACTTTTACTTATGGCGAAGAATTAACCAATCATGCAATAAAAATAACATAATTTGAACTGTGTGTGAACTGAGTCTCTCTACCACGTCTGCTATGTTTGCAGAAAATCATTATTTTTGAGCGCTCGCGTACAATTCCTTTCACAACACCAACCAACCATCCCATCTGCACTTTACAATAGCCCATTCCACACATGTTGTGGGCTAAAGACTACTAGTTCCTGCTTTCCAGCCCTGAAAATTATTAAGGGAAATTCTCCCAAAAAATAAAAGTAAAAAAATCCTTCAAAACTTCCTAAAGCTTCCATTTGAAATGGGCGTATTCACAGTAAATAGGAATTTGACCATGACGTGATTGGAACACCTAGCCTTCTGATCAGGAGACTGACGCGCTACCATTGCTCCACGGGGTTGTGGATATAAGATAGGAAAGGAATAGACCTCATGTTTCCACAATCACATTCATCAACAGACTGTGTTCCGTGGTTTCTATATGTCTATTTTTCCACCTGATTATTGCACATTTAAACACTTATTAAAAGAATTTCTCAAAATCACATCATATAAACAAATATTTAATTAATTTGAAATAATACATCATTGACCCCGACGTGATTCGAACACAAACCTTCTGATCTGGAGTCAAACGCGCTAAACCATGCGCCACGGAGTCATTAGTGATTATTCCTTTGTAGTATTTTAGAAACGAAGAACAGATTTCATATGTTGTTCGCTTTTTTATATTGGGTTTCTTTACACCTGATGTCTTTCACGGTTAACCGCTTAATTCCAGAGCTTTGATATGAAAAGGGAAATGCCATTTCAAATAAAAAATATAAAAAGTATTATTTGGAAATACATTCTAAAACTGATTTGAAATGGGCATTCAAATTTAAATAAGCTCATTGACCCCGACGTGATTCGAACACGCAACCTTCTGATAGGGATGAGACGCGCTACCATTGCGCCACGGCACGTTCATTGGCTGTAATTGTAATCATGGTAATGTTATTGAGAAGCCTGGAATGAAGGCATGTAAGCGTCAGTTGAACCTTGAATAACATCTCAGGGGCGCAACCTTTTTTTTTTACACTGAAGAATATATTTTAAAGGTTAAGTTTCACTCACCGTTGATTGCTTTTCAGGAACAGGGAGGCAAGACTCGCACAACTGACCAAGGTGTTAATCCAAACTTTACCCTCCAAACTTCAGGCGAAACCCGTGGCTTTGATTTCTATACTTTCAAAATTAATTCGGTCAGGTTGAAAGGAGTTTTGAATGAAGTCTTGAGGAAGAGCTTCAAGTCGCAGACTAACCCAAAGGGCTTAATCCAAACTACCCTCCAAATTAGGTTAGGTGAAACGCATGGTGAATTCTTTACCTTTCAAAAAAAAAATTCGCTCAGGTGCAAAGGGTTGACAGTCTGGGGAGGCTTTCAAGATTAAAACCTGACGCCTGCAAAAATAGCTATAAATCACCAGGCGTGGTTCGCGTTTCTGTATATGGTTCATTATACGTTTGTTTCTCGCATTCGTTAAAAAGTTTTCAAGATAGGATTGAATTATAAATGCCTCAAAATATTGAATTAAACACATTTTGAAAAACTTAAGTTAAAATGAGTAGTATATGAAAAAAAAGTAAGCCCATTGACTCCGAGTGATTCGAAAAAGCAACCTTCTGATATGGGTCAGCACGCGCTCCATTGCGCCACGGAGTCAGTTGCTGTAGTGATAATTCCTTTGTAGTGTTTCAAAGAAACAGAAAGGAAAAGACTTTCATGTTTGCACACACACACCACACTAACCGATTATATGGTTCGCGTTTATATTTGGGTTCATTTTACATCTGCAGTATTCCACGGTAAAAGCTATGAGCTATGATTTGAACAAGAAAATTCCTTTCAAATAGGTAATATTTTTATAAAAAGATCTATTTTACACATGCCTTAAATGTAAGATAGAAATGAATGAAACAAGGACATCATAGGTAAAATCAAGCCATTGACCCCGAAGTGATTCGAACACGCAACTTTCTGATCTGGAGTCAGAAGCGCCGCTACCATTGCGCCACGGAGTCAGTTGCTGCAGTGAAATTCCTTGTAGTGTTTCAAAGAAGACCACGAAAGGAATAGACTTTATATTAATTTGCCCCCACACAAACACACAGTAACGATACTTTTGTTCGCGTGTTATATTTGGTTCATTTAAATCTGCAGTCTTGCACGGTTAAAATGGTTTAAAACACTAATAGCTCTGATTTTGAAAGAAATTCCTGAAATAGTTAAATATTTTTTTTAAAAAGATATATTTATTACCATTTCTTAAATGTTAAGTTGAAACAAGTAACTCTAGTAAATAAGACCATTGAGCCCAGACGGATATTCGTGAACCACGCA
>JAMKCH010029552.1:0-17259 GCA_023653785.1 Ophioderma brevispina
TTACTTTACAGCTATGAACAAAACAGCACAACAACAGATGTGGAGGAGTGCAACACCGATAATCCACCCATCCAACCAGTTGCGCCGACATTATACCCTTTTTCGCCGGGACAAGTTAACATTTTGCCGACAGCATTTTGTAAATGGGGGGGTTTCACACCCCACCCCCTTTTATTTATAGGGACGGCCCTGGTAGTTGAAGTGGAAGGTTGGGGGGTTCAATTTGAGTGATAACAGGGGGCTTGTGGCTCTCACCTGGGCCTGGGTGAGCAAGGTAGGAAAATTGTAGTGAATGTTCCAACTATTTTTTCCAAGATGGTAGGTTTCACCTTGTATTTAAACTCGGATGGGTAACGACCTGACCTTACAGATATTATCTTTACAGTTAAAAAAATTAAAATAGTAAATTCAAAGTTTCCTATGTTTTCTTGTCTTTTACAGTTCACATGCAGCCCTAGCCTCATTGAAGGGAGCAGATATAGAATTAACCAATAGGCTACAGAGAGTCACCAGCAGAGAGAGATGCATCGAAGAAAAATCGCCAAAAAGCCCAGGTAAGAATTCAGTAGGAAATTAAAGGTGCGTGTTCCGATATCTTTGGGACCCCCCTGATTTACCCGGAAGTAGTATCAATTTTTGATATCGATGAAAAGGCCGGATTTTCTCATTTGTCGTCTGAAATTTAGCTTTTTCAAATCCCATTTCTTTCTCAAGGTACATATAAAAATCTACCTGTTAATGGTTACCATCAATATAAGCACAATAGTGAATAGGCGTTGCCACTATGCATTATCGCGTCAGCATCAAAACCGCATGGTTTTGATGCTTAGCGTAGTGCAGTGCCCGGCTCCATAAGTAGAGACACACTAGGCATAATCGGCAACATTGCAACTTTTAGAGGTATTTTGCCTAGATTATCAGTAACAAAAAGTTGACTTGTACCAGACATTAACGTGAAGCAACATAAGGACATTCAGCCAGTGGTGGCACCAGACTTCTTTTTTTGGGGGGGGGGCACACAGGGGAAAGTGAAATTTTGGGGGTGGGGAAGTAAAATTTTGTGGGGCAAAACATCAACAATTTTGAGATTTTTTAACCAATATTGGTCCAAAATCGCTGATTTTTGCAAAAGAATGGGTGATTTTTAGCCTAAAATTGCTGATTTCTGCCAAAAATCTTTCATTTTTCTTCTGGCTGCACCTCCCGGTGCCACCACTGATTTTAGCATGTTTAACTTCAGAATACCGTAGCTGAAAACCTGAGAAGCAACTCTGAAATAAACGCATCATGCAAGCAAGATGCCTGTTATTTATTGGGGCTGGAATAGTGTGTTTTTTTTTTGGTTCGCCTGCCCTAAGGCAGGAAGTCACATAGGGATCACTTTGTCCACTGTTGTTGTTGTCTGTTGTTGTTGTGAAAAAGGGTTAACGTTTGCCTGTAATATCCTCATACTTTGTTGGATTTAAACAAAACTTGGGTCACAGGTGCAACATGGCATACCCCATTTGTTGATCAGGTCAAAGGTCACATACCAAGGTCAAAGGTCATGTGAGGCCAAGTTGTAAAATAGGCTGAAAATGTAAAATTGACCTCATTTGAAAAGTTGAAGTTCAGTTGGAACCAAACTTGAATCAGGTGCAACATGGGGTCCCTCATTTGTTGATGAGGTCAAAGGTCACATACCAAGGTCATGTGAGGTCAAGTTGTAAGATAGGATGAAAATGTACTTGACCTCATATGAAAAGTTGACATTAAGTTGAAACCAAACTTGCTATATGGAGTTTACATGCAAACCCTCATTTGTATGAGGTCCAATGTCACATATCAAGGTCAAAGGTCATGTTAGGCCCATCATTCACTAACCGCGACGGCAGGCGACACAAGTGGTCCGAGGACCGATGTATTTTTTTGTCAAATTAAAATGACACATACTCAACTGCAGCTTATCAAAATAAATACCTACAACTCATTCAAACAAATTGGCATACGTATTTTACAGATATCCACACTACCAAAAAGTTAGGAACTATCAGCATTAATTAAAACCTTCACTGTCTTGCATGTGGCTAATGAAAATAATTGTGACAAAGTTATTACAAGTTTTAAAATAATAATTTTCAGGGTTTAGGAGCGATATGGAGATAAACAGAAAAGCAGACCAATAGAATGAAAGTCATTCTGGCTACCATTTTGTTTAAAAAACATGGAAAAGTTTAGAATTCAATGCGAAATTGAATTGGTAATATAATAACATTTTTTTTAAGTGGACACACCCCTCTTTGGAACATTCAGGTAAAGTAGTCTTCAGGTGGAGTATGGATATCAAATAGAATAGCCCATAGGATAACTTAAATTGAAATACACCCCCTCTGTGGAAGATTTAGGTTAAGTCGTCTACAGGGGAGTATGGATATCAAATAGAATAGCCCATTGGATAACTTACATTGAAATACACACCCCTCTGTGGAAGATTTGGTAAAGTCTTCCTCAGTGGGAGTATGGATACCAAATGGAATAGCCCAATATGTTACTTGGCATTATACAGTGAGTATGCCTGATGAATGGGGCCATTCCTAACAGGATGTATCCCCTGCCTCACCTGTAACATATTGCTCATACCACTACATAAACCTGAGGCTAGCGCTAGGCTGAGAATCCTTACTCTCAGTGTTGTGCTGTCGTGATTGTGCATCACTGGCATGCAGACGGAAAACGATCATTTATTCATTCGTTGGTTAATTCTAATCTGCAAAGTAGCTCTCAAATCGAACAGGTAATTAGCGACATTTATTGTTTGCTCTGAAACGTGTTTACACAAAGGTTGTTAAAGGAGTTAAAAGAAGGGTGTGGAATTCAACAGGCTTTTATAGTTAAGTTTTATTGCCGAACATGCATAATTTGTCATTTATTTATTGTGTGGCTAATTTGTGTGCTTTGTAAGAGCTAGAGTGGAAATCTGTTAGCAATATTTTAGAACATGCTAGCAATTATCTGCAGCAGAATATTATTAGAGGAGAGAATGAAAGTCAGCTCCATTCTTGATTGCTGAAATTTTTTTATTTAGAGTCTGGGTTAAATTGGCAATATGGCTTGATAATTGTGAAAATTTGAAGCTTCCTCAAAAGCATTAATATTAGCTGAGGAGTTCTTCCTTGAAGCATAAAAACACTGGGGTTTAAGGATAGCTACCCCTTCAGTACGTAAAAACATTCCTTTAGGAGGGGGCAAACATAACGCAGAGACCAGGATTGTCACAACATTGGAAATAATTTAGTGTATAATTTGTATGCCTGTCAGGAATATGCCTAATGCCTTAGAAAGGGCGAGTACTGAAGTTAGAGTGCTAGGTAAGCTGGGGGGCTCCCCATAAATTGCCTATGCCAAGATTCTTGTTATTCTGGGTTGAAGTCTGTCTCAAATAATTTGGTTTTGGTGTTGTGAAAAACCTGCAATACATAATCCCTCAGCCCTAGTTCGAACAGTTCTCAATTAGCTCATTAAAATACCAAACTGAAGGAAGTGTTCTCTGGGCCTGGGAAACTATCATGCACAAAATTAACAATTTAGAAATAATTCAGTGATAGCATCGATCGACGGATGGGAAGGAAACAAAACGCCTGTGCATTTCGGTAACTGATACAATGTTGCAAGGCAAACGTACGAGTTGGTATGTCGGGTCTACAGGTATCGGACCCTTGGTCCAAAAGCCTTTTTACTTGTGACTAAGATCGTATCTGCCATTATCCCATAGGCCTTCGGGCAGCGAACCGGGAGAAGAAAATGAAAAAGGAGTTATCTTTTTTCTCCCTCTTTACGTTTGCAACATGCTGCTATCAGGCTACACCATCAGCAGCATATGAGTCAATCACCAGTTGGGTACAGTGATATTTTTGTCAGGTACTTTGGGGTATGTTATCCCTCAGATTTGTTGCGGGTATTTTAAAATAGAATGTCTGGAGATACAGATCTATTGAGATGGGTGCACGGCGGCGGCTCGGATTGGTGGAAGTAGAGATTTTTGCTCTGAGGGGAAAGCGTTGCAGCAGTACATGTGTTGAATTTGTGATTCTTGGAGGGTTTTCATTTTTTATTTTTTTTTTATCTTCGCATGAATGAAGAGAGTGGAAGGAGTTGAGATGTGTTAGTAAGATTAGAAATTGCAAATAAAGGTTTGGGGTCAGGGTTTGGTTTGGTTTATTTTTTTGGATAAGGTTTGCCAGAAGTGAAGATTAAGTTTAGGGATATAGGTATGCAAGAGGTATTTTAATTAATGGACAAAACCTGTTCCTTCAATTTAAGAAATAAAGGGTGAGCTATTCATGTTTATGACCAAATAATATCTTCAAGACTGGAATAGTGGGTGAGGCGCCGCTATGGTCATGTTTCCTGAGGCATTAAATGTGAGAATTTTCTAGTGTTACCTAAAAAGTAGCAAAATTAGGCAACAGATCAACAATTCTAGAAGAAAATATTAAAGATGCTTAGCAAAGCACTTAGCGCATAACCATGTTAGTGTTCGTGACTGTGCTTACCCTAATTGAAATGTGTAAGGCATCAATTAAGAACATTGCAATATTGTGCACGAAACATCAATGACAACCCATTCTTCTTACCCCTTATTACTAAAATAATGGGCTTTCACATGAAGTGTTTGAATTCATGATGCAACATTTAGGATAATTGATACTCTGGGTAATAGACTATGATATTTGCCCTATAGGCATCTCTTAAATAAAGTGAAACATGAGGAGGAAAGGTGCAAGTATTTGTCAAATGTTTTTGGCTTCTAGATTACTGTGTGATATGATTCCATCATCACAAAAACATACATAATAATTATAGGCATAAAATCACTGCCTGGGCCAGTGACATGTACACTGGTAGCTTGCTACCTCCAGCCATGGGCCAGACCCCTGAGGGTTCCTTGGCTTGAAACTGTACTGAACCTGCCCCCTTTCTCCCTATATTCAGGTCTTTTAATTCTCCCAGTATAGGTAAAAGTGGGGAAAGGCATTAGGGTTAAGTTTGGTTCAGAGAGTTCAAGGTAATTTAACAGTGACCTAAATCATGGACCCTCCCCATTAGATAAGGTGAAAAAAATGTAGGCCTATTATGTTTTGCATGTAGAAAACAAGAGTTTTGTTCGTCCTTTGTTACCTTTGATATGTTTCCCAACTTGACTTTTAACCTTCTCAACTGTAGTAGATTCTTTATCTATATTATTAAAGTAGGTATAATTTAATGCCTTTTGAGATGAATTCCCAAATGACCACTGGTCAAAAGCTGTCTCAAAAACCACTGGCCTAAGACTAGGCTTGTTTGGACTCATTTGAATGCATATTTCATGCTGATTCTGAATATGTGCATGAAAATGCATAATTTTTAAATTTTTGGGGAAAAATACAAATTTTACCATTTGAGTGACTTGTTCTGTCACCTGCAGGACTGGGAGCATTTGGTTGAGGAAATTGACTGACACCACCAGTAGTCTTGTCACTTGTGATCTAACCAAAATGGGAAGGCCAGAATGGGAAAAGATAACAAAATGACCCTGTGATCCTTCCAAATTAGGTCATTGGCTTCAAAATGGCCATGTTTCTGTCTTTTTCATCCCAATTTCACTTGCTAATCCTCCACTCTCCAAGTCTTCTCCCTTCTAGCTATACCACGATATTGATCTGGATAAGGATTTTTGACTTTGGTTAAGGATGTTAAAGGATAGGGCATTGATTGGTCGGGTTGTCAAATTACACAGGTGTAAGCAGCATTAAGTTGAAATCAGGGCGAGTGCAACTTAGTTTGTTAACCTATGGTCCATTTATCTGCTGTTAGTTTGTTAAATTGGATGTAAGTCTATTGTTTTGAATTCAAAATGTTTATGTAGCTTATTGGTGGATGTTGCTATGGTACCCTTAGATTTTGCAGCATCTGCATGGATTTCTGAAGAGTAGGGTCAATTTATTGTTGTAGAAAAATTTGGGAGAAGAAAAAAAAGTGTTTTGAATCAAAGCATTTGCAATGCTACAGCATATGTCCTTTTCAAATCAGCATACAAAGTTATTGGAAAGTTTTGTCTGCTCATCATCCTAATCTCTTTTATGTCCTACAGATTTTCTTTAGCATGTTGTTTAATGTTCTGAGAATTGCATTTATGCCCTAAAGAAGGTTTAATGTCGAATGTTTGATAAGGCACTCTCAGTAATTTAGCTAGATCAAAAAGTAAAAAAAAAACAAAAACATAAAAATCATATTTATTCATGTCTGTCAGCCAAACAGTACCTAACCATACCCAAACACTGATAAAACCAAAAGCAACCCAAAAGGGCAAAATCAGATATTTTAGTCATTGCTGCCAGACGGACACTGGCAAACAAACATGTAATTGAATGGAAATTCCTTTTCATGTCCTTATTTAGTTGTGAAAACAAAACTATCTGGAATTATACAGACTTTTCCTTCACTTATATAAGCTATTTCTGTAAATTTCAAACATTTTGGACTCTTGGGGCAGACACAGATAGTGCCTTAATTAACACTGTGCCCCTGAAATTATAATTACTGGGTCCCTGTCTGACCAAAAAAAAAGCATGTCAAGTTTACAAATTATAAAACAGTAGCTGTACAAACCATTTCTTATTATTGTCAGTAGATTTTGCAAGAAACCTAGAACTCTAATGACCAGTGGCTCTCCCAAATATAGGTCAGCTTTAGAGCCATTTTGAAGTAACACAAAATACTTGTGTCTTTGCAAAATATGTGAGAACTCACTTTCTCAATGGACACCAACACCAAATGGCCTCTGGGATATAAAAATTGAAACACAAGATAATGTTGGAAGGCCAAGAGTTCTGACTGAGCAATTTTCAAGATTTTAACATGAGTGATTCATGTGTAGAAATGTAGGGATCTTTCCTGTAGATGTGGATGCCACTTAAGTGCCTCGTGGAATGCTCCTATGTTAAGTGAGATGTCTTTGAGATTTCAATATTGAGCATGGATTATTTGCCGCGAGAAAGTCTTCCGGGTAGGGAGGCACGCATGTTTGAAAGTCCTTATTGTTGAGCTGTTTTGCCTTTCTTTACCCCACTGGATTCGGTTTGAAGTGAAAGCATTGGATGAATAGGTTGATGGTGTAAACTGTCAGTTTGAAAATGAGACTTGCTCTGTGTCTGCGATTGTCAGAACTGCCTCTATATGATGGCATTACCAATTATTGGCTTATGTTAAGATAATAATGTGGCTGATAGTGCAATGAGAGATATTCAAGGCATCCGTATATGTGCCTTCATAATTCATATAGTTTTTCTAGTGATTTCATATATAGATTAGACCTCTCAATGGATTTCTACCTTGTATTTGACAACAGAAAGTCTATAAAGTGAAAACCCAAAAGGTGATTTGGATTTGCTTATAGTTCAATATAAAACATAGGCTGAATTTTGTATTTGCTCCAATCAGGAAATGAAAATTCCAACATATTTGTACCAAAGAAAGTTATTCAAGCATAACCCTTTCAACGGGGAGTTTTTATGGAAAGCTGTACATTGCATTAGTGCAAAAAAATCAGTGCTTTTGTGATTTTGAGAATGAAAATCTTCTGTTGCACCTTTTTGTTGTTATTTTGGTGCTTTGTAGTAGTTCAAGTAAATTTTATACTAAAGTTTGCCTGTTTAATTGACACCAAGAAATAAATTGTGTGTTCTTGCTATCAGTTGTAGATTTGGCTTTTGACCACGAGTGCTCTGTGCTTTTTGCAGCCAATCAGGCAACCATGTTAGAATGGGTGTGGTAGGTGATAAGGCTCTCTAAAGACTTAAATATTTAAAAGCTGCATTTTAATTGGGTTGTCCCATTTATTTCTAAATTAATATAGGATGTTAATTTAGCCAGATCAGAAATGCTGTATAAAAGCCAGGTTGTGGTCAGGGGTTGGGTTAGGTTAAAATGTTAGCTGTGTCCAATTGGGCTGTGTAGCAAATTAGATGAAACATTTACTCTCTCAATTTGAAAAGAAGTAATCTACTCCATTTCTAAAGTAACTTTGTTTTTGTGAAATGTATATCTAACACGTGAAAGGAGGACGTGAGAAAATTATAAAACACAGGGTAACGTTGGCACGGGCATTTTCTTTGCCAATCTTTTCAACACCATACGGATGGTTGATACGACTTCCTTTACCTCAAATTATTGATTTCACCACAAACAAGCCAAAAAATCAATTGATCAGAACACATCAAACGCAATCGTCCAATATATTATGCAAATAAAGAATCATGTAAAATCAGGTCAAGATATCACCTTTCTACATTATACAGATAATGTTTGGCCACCACGGCTATTTTGGAGCATCAACATAGGATAATCTGCTCGTCCTAACTGCGACGACTGCGCCACGAAACAAGGTAGTATCACTATCGCTTATTACTTCTTCGCTATTGGCAAATAGAATTTGGAGAGTAAATCTTCATAGAAAGTTAGCTGGTTCTTAATAATGATTGTGCGATGGGCCGGCTACAATACAATTGATCGTGAGTGGCTGGTTTCCCGGTCACCAGGAATGTTTAGTGTACATAGGCTGGAAGAAATGATGAGTTAAAACCTAAATTGCTTTTGACTTGGTCAATATGGGCCGGCTTATATTTAGGTTCGAGATTTATTAATATCCAAGATTACAATAAATGTCTTCTGTCTTCTGTGTATCTAGTTAATGTTACAAGGCATTTTGACATGGGTGGAAAGCCATACAAGTAGTTTTTGTTTTGATTTAACTTTTAAAAATTTATGGATTTCTTTCCTGAGGGGTAAATCGGGCAAGTCTTTCCTTCCTTGACATTACAAATATTGGTACATTTTAAAGCATATCTCTCGTTGAACTTCTTAACAGCCAATTCACAACCCATTGACCAGAAGACATTCTGTTCCCACTTAAAATGTTCAACATTACTTAGAGATGTCATTTTTCCGACCATAACTAACAAAAAAAAAAAAATTTGCTTTTAAATTCTGAGATCAAAGTTGGTTGTTAATATAAGAATAGAACTCCAGAACCACAATTCCAAGTTTTAGTCCAATTTTTTTAGAGAAGGGGTCTTGTACCCTAAAATCTCGTACGAATACATCTCCCTGAGCTTAACCGGATGCTACGCTAAACTTTGGCCTTGCTGTCAGTCAAATTTATATTTTTCTTTCAGAAATGGGACTACCCTCTGTTACATCTGATTAATTCCTCCTCAATGCTCTTCTTCTAATAGCTAATCTAATAGAACATTGTTCATTCACATGTCAAAGGATAAGTTTTATAACATAATTATTCTTGGTTTTCAAAAGAAAAGAATACTTCATGATTAAGGGAAACACAATGTCTGAAGGAAGGTTAATGACAGTAATGACTAAAATCTCCGATTCTGTCCTTATTATGTTGCTTCGGGGTCTTATCATTTGCAGGGTGGTTAGGATACCTGTATGTTACATACATCAAATCTGAATTTTGATGATTTTTTCGGTTTTATCTGGATTTAGCAAATCACTGAATGTGTTGCTTTAAGTGCACTTCAATATGCCATAAAAAAGGATATATAGCAGGTTCTTGAAGTACATAATTTCCACTATGAATTGACAATATTAAGAGTCAGTAAATGAGTTATTTACTCAGCAGTGAAAGTTTTCCATTCAGTCTTGAAATAGAGAGTTTTGTATTAATATGCAGCCACAGCAATTAAAGGTGACTGTTCTGATTATGCGTATTGTGTTCTCTACTTGATCATGAGAACCTGACTATCACAATTGTATACACCGACAAGCAAGTTTTGTGGAAAACAAACTTGTGGTTTTGATGGTGATATATACCATGCCCTATAACTATAGATTACGTACTTTTAAATGCATTTGGAGGCTGACATTTCAAAACAACAATGAGAAAAAATAAGCTGTTTCAGATTAGGTAAAAAATGAATCAACTTCCAGGTAAATCAGGGGGTTCCAAAGTCAATTGGAATTTTTCACCATTAATTCCAACAGCAAAATTTATTTGTTTCAGCTTAGGGACCTGGATTTTTATTAACTGTAATGTATAATTTTAGCAGCCTCCCTTTTCTCGCTTTGACCACTAGATTTTGACAACTATACAGTAACTTTAATAATGCATGGTGTAGCTTTGTAACAAAACTATTGGCCCTTTAAAGATATGAAAACAGAAAACCATACCAGTTTTTTTCTCAACAGGCACGTGAAAAGGATTACAAGAACTCTAATTATCAATACTGTATTCTCATATAGCCACGAGGCAGCTATTTGGTACTAACATATGAGTATCATGCACATATAGCTGCTTCATGTTTTATCCATACTATGGGGCTATATCAGGATATTGGCATGCACTATGAGCTAGTCAAATCCAATTCCCCTGGCAACATTTCAGTAGCTTTCATTCCCCAATGTATTTAAAAATACACTCCATTTTTTTGGTATGCTATATGATACCCATATCACATAAGTCCTGTTCATGTAATTTCTGTCACTTAAAACCATGAACTGTGTCCTTGATGGATGAACATATTGTAACTCACAGTGATAGCCTCTACTGCAGACAGGTGTCTGTTCATTCTTATGCAACCCATTTGGGTTACTTTTGCATTAATGCCATTACACATTACAATTTTGTGAATGAGTGAGAATCATGCAAAATGTATGAAAGTTTGTAGCCCGATACTCCCCAATCCAAATTAACCCAGATTCTCTTCCCTCTTCCGTCTCCAAATCCCAGACAAATTTAACATCTCAGTCCTCCATTTTGTACACTCTGTCACTCCTTCTCTAAAAGATTGTACCGTTTTGGAAGTCAAATCATCTATAACCTACACCAATGTATACAGGTGGAATCCCCTTAGCAGGTGGATCACGGCTCCAACGATATCTCTGCATTTTGTTGGAAACCGATCGCCTCACGTCTAGCCATTGTTTACATATTATATGTCATAGTGGTTCATTTCTGGATGACAATGAGGGCAGGTTTCTGTTTCAAGAAGTAAACTGGATTTTCATTGCAAGATCATGTCTCTGGGTGATATGCAGTTGGTCTAATTTTGAGCAATAAAGAAATGAATCTCAACCATTATTTGATGATACCTTTTGTTAATGGGGCAAAGTTGAGCATTTCCAACAACTTGATATGAGATGAAATAGGACTAGTTGTTGAATTAGCAGCCATGCAACTGAATGAGCAGTACGGGCCGACTGCTGGACCCGGCAATGTTGCCGTAGCCGGCAGTATATTGCCACTTCCGGCAACATAAAAACAAGCATCCCTGCAGAATTCGGAAACCTTGAAGGATTTTATTTGATGGGGACTTTATATTTTACAGGGGGAGGTCCATATTTTACCCATGATAAAGTGTGTTATGTTGCTAATTTTTCACCCAGGACTTAAACATTTCACCTTGGGGTTGGGTTAAAATTTGAAAATTTAAATTTCTCACTTTGTTCGTTTTTATTGAAATTTTAGGTTAAAATCGTTTTTATATCACAAAATATATATTTTATTCATATTTAAACATTATTCGACGAAATACTTTGTTTGCACTCACTTTCTATACTCTAAAATTGCATTATTAGATTAACCCTAACCCGGACCGGGTCGTTTTGCCGGCCGACGGCCCAAATGCAACGAAGGGCAATCTATTTTTATTTTTAACGGCCCAGATGCAACGAGAGCCAAAGTTTGGGTTTCATTGCATCTCGGCCGTTTTTCCCGGCACAGGAATAAGTAGCGTAAAGTCAATAACGGCCCAGATGCAACGAAAAACATCGCGTCATTTTCCCGGAAGACGGCCCAAATGCAACGAAAAATTTTTTTTTTTTTTTTTTTTTTTATTGAAATTTTAGGTTAAAATCGTTTTTATATCACAAAATATATTTTATTCATATTTAAACATTATTCGACGAAATACTTTGTTTGCACTCACTTTCTATACTCTAAAATTGCATTATTAGATTAACTTACCAACTTGAAATTTACCGCGCTTGCAATGCATTGTGGGAAACAACAGTGCCGTACCCGGCAACACATTGCCGGTTACGGCAACATTGCCGGATCCGGCAGTCGGCCCGAACTGATGAGTGAGTGTGATTAGATGCAGCAAACATTGTGGTTTGAGAGCATGCTGAATCAATCTTAATCTACTTGACACGAAAAGGACCATAGTGGCATGGTTTATGCCTTTTTTTTCAAATATTTAGGAAGTGTGGGGAACCTTACTTCACAAGCCCATTATTTTTTGGCAGATTTTATTTGGGCCTTTTATTTTTTTCAGAATTAATTAAACCAAATAGGCTGTATCTTAACAATCTTACTTATATCTGGCAATAACTCCTTGTTTTCTTTTTTTTTAAATTAAACACCAGACACATTCGGAAAAACATAAGTTCCGTTTCTCAGATTCCAGTACCGACAAAATACTTTCCCACCTCTCGATGTCAATTTATCAGGCCTAAATGTTGCTCTAAAGTAGGCCTGAACATATCACTATTTTTGGCCTCAATCACTGTATAACACTATCACTATGTTTTGTATTATAGTTAAAAACATAATGAACTAAAATTAAAGATAGTCGTCTAAGCTGCTCAGTTCCAAAGTTTGAGATGAATCAGAATTTTTGTTTTGATGTAGTAAACCTAAAATGTATGTTATAAAAGTGCCATAGGATACTGTGTATATAGGCCTATAATAAAATTTTCAGATCTGGAATTTTACAAGTTGCGATTTTCTTTATGCAGGGCATCAATTTGCGCTTAGCTATTTAATCACACAGTGAATTAGCAAATGCAATGTACATGCAAAAAAAAATACAATTTGTTAGAAAATTGAGGCTGACATCCTCAGAAAATCTCTGAGTCAGCCATTAATGCTTATAGAGTACCTTTCTAACACAGTGGCAATTTCTGAGATGAAAATAGGCCTACAATAAATTTACAATTCTTAAGCCTCTCGGCCTCCCCACCAAGGGCCACAAAAGTCACAAAGTGCAGCAAGCCCCAACTTCAAGAAAGCAATAGGCCTACATGAACAGAACTCGCCTTCTTCAAACTGGAAAGAGGTGACCATCAGACACACCTCAACTCCAATTTAGAGTGCAGTGGTTTAATATGTTCAAGCCAAGTAGGCCTATGGCAAAAGGAGAAAGATCCCTTGATAACCAAACTATAACCTTCATTCATTCCTCCCCCTTTGCAAAAGAATAACAGAGGTAATCCCCCATGACACCAAATCATCGCACCGTATCTCTCACCAAAATCCATCTATCCTGCATTCCCAAGTTGGCCCTCTAATTAGCCCTAACTGCCTTTTGGTTTCCAGCCTTCTCCAAGAGGAAGGAAGGGTAAAGGGGATAGAAACTAAAGAAACTGAAGGCCCGTGCGGGATTCGAACCTGGGGCCTCCGGCCCACCATTCCATATGACCACGCATGGCAAGCCACAATGGAGTCCCGCTTGCCCTGTCAGCGATTTCGTGCCCATATTATGTGTGGTGCGATGACGTCATCGCCTCTTTTGGACTTAGTGCATTTTCCCCACTCAACTCATTGAGTTATATTGTTGTTGGAAGGGTTTACGGCTCGGGACCTCTTTACCTGGAAAAAATCAAGTGTACCCTTAAGCAGTAGCAATGTCAAGTTCACCAACATCTTAACAGTGCCAGACAGCCCACACAGCAGAGTTCAAACTACACTCATGAGACAAGTCTTTGGTGTCTTCATATCTGAAAATCATAAGATAACCTGAGGCTTGCCAGACATACTTCATGAACATATCGATCCTATGGGAGGTCCCTTCTGTCACACATTAAGATAATTCCTTGTCACATAAACTTTCTTATGGGTATATTCTGGTTGAGATATGAACTGCTATAATCATTCAGTATAAAAACTAGAAAGACACCTTTCCGCTATCTTTACTTTATACATTTGGAGGAGGTCAGGCTAGGTGCCCACCTTTTAGTAAATCGTTCTAATAGATTGTGTGTTCACTGTAATAAGCCAGGGTTCCTAAAAGATATCTTCATCCCCTCTGCAAAAGATAACAATATTAATCCTCCATGACATTTCAAAATATCTCATACCTTATCTCTCACAAAAATCATCCTATCAGCCGCCCAAGTTGGCCCTTAACGTAGGCATGTCCAAGTTCCATCACCAACAAGTCTTAACAGTGCCAGACAGCCCACACAGCAGAGTTCAAACTACACTCATGAGACAAGTCTTTGGTGTCTTCATATTTGACAATCTAGTGATAACTCTGAGGGTTTGCCAGACGATTCATGCACAGTAATAGATCCTATGGGAGGTCTTCTGTCACACATTAGATAATTCCTTGTCACATAAACTTGTCTTATGGGTATATTATGGTTGAGATATGAAACTGGCTATAATGCATTCAGTATAAAAACGAAGAAAGACCCCTGTCCGACTATCTTTACTTCATACATTGTGGAGGAGGTCAGGCTAAGTGGTGCCACCTTTTAGTAAATCTGTTCTAATAGATTGTATGTTCACTGTAATAAGCCAGGGTTCCTAAAGATAATCTTCATCCCCTCTGCAAAAGATAAACAAGAGGTAATCCTCCATGACATCCAAAATCATCTCAAGCCCATCACTTTCAAATATGTCTATCAGCAACCCAAGTTGGCCCTTTAAAGCAGTAGCAATGTCAAGTTCACCAACAAGTCTTAACAGAGCCAGACAGCCCACACAGCAGAGTTCAAACTGTACTCTTGAGACAAGTCTTTGGTGTCTTCATATCTTGAAAATCATAATGATACCTGAGGGTTTGCCAGACAGGTCCTGAACAGTAATAGAGCATATGGGAGGTCTGCCACCACACATTAGATAATTCCTTGTCACATAATGAGGGTTTAGGGCAAAAGCCCCATCTGCAATAGCTGCAGGTGTGAGATTTGTAGGTTATAACACTTAATTACTAACACCACCGACAAATGGCAGCTATTGCAGATGGCCTTCTTGCCCTAAACCCTCGATAAATTGTCTTATGGGGTATTATTGTACCGATATTGAAAAACTGGCTATAATCATTCAGTGTAAAAAGAGGAAAGGACTATTCGACTATCTTACTTTATACATTGTGGAGGAGGTCAGCCTAAGTGGTGCCACCTTTTAATAATCTGCTCTTAGATTGTGTGTTCACTGTAATAAGCCAGGGTTTGTTCCCAAAATTCAGACGTAAATCTATGTGCAAACAATCATGACTGAGTGGACCAATTGTCCAAAGATGTGAACTGGTATGAAAAAGTCTGTTTATGTAGGGACATTATGCATGAGTTGGTATACAATAGGGACGCACAAGGAACGGGCTCATGGTACTTAGCATTGGTGTCGATGTGAAATTTGTACATATTACCCAAGGTCATGTTCCAGTTACAGTGAACAGACTTGCAGTTACTCTAGCTGAGTCCATTTGAAAATGGCATATTGGAAGTGAGGGCCTTTAGGCATTCAGGTAAGGGTGTTAATAATGATACATGTATGGAAATAAAGCTAGAATTACTTTGATCTTGAGGGACATTGCTTCGGCCTCTTTGTCTTCTCACCAGGATTTCAACTGTGCTGCCTTTATGTGTGTGCATCTAGTGCTGTGGTCAGAGGAGAGGTTTGTGTGTTGTTGTTATGTTAACATAACCTTAAACTAAAATTCCAATAATGTCATGGTCACCTGGTGACCTATCAAATATCAAATTATTGATTACAGCAATTATAAAGAATTTCAGAACCCTTAAGAGAATATTATTAATTTTCATGGGGTGATTATTGATTACAAATTTGAATTTCTATATTTTCTAATTCATAGATGAAATTAGAAAATTACAGCAGAGTTGTCTGTAGCTTCACCAAACTTTGCGGATACTATCAGTTTTGGAACCAAATTTCTTGTTTTTTTTTGAATTCAGGATATAAATACATTAAAAAATAGTGTATAATTGTGAATTGCTAATTTAAAACCATACTTTCAAGTTCAACTAAGGAAAGGAAGAGAATTGCAAAAACTACCCCCAAATTCTCTTGTCGTGACCAATTCAGACTTGAACATTACATGTATATAACCTGGGTTTAGGGCTAATGGTACAAACACTGAGGATTATTAAGTCCATCCCACAATGCACCCGTTTTGGACGAAAATTTTCACCTCAATAAGATCATGTGGTCCCACAAAAGCCTATTCTTGTGGTTATTAACTTCTTGAAACCTGCATGCATCATGGCTGGTATAAATCTCCTCTGGCACGAATGTAAAAGCCAAAGATAAGGAGTAATGTCTGGCTGAATCAATATTAAATCAGAAAATTGAAGCACGTTGCAGCCACAGCGGAAAACTCAAAAACTGCAAGGAGTCAATGGGACAAGAATAATGGATTTTATTAACATGTGCGTAGGCACAGGTCTAGAGGCTCCCCGAAGCGATTGGAAAGTGAAGATCACAAAGCAGAAAGACTGCATGATATTTGGCCATGACATCAATGTCAGGGTAGCGTGTCATGGATCGTAATTAAAAAAGCAAGTCAAGTTTGAAAAAAGATTAAAACATTTGATCAATCAAACTTAGAGATATTGATACATTTTAGGTTAAGAATCATCAGCACCTCTGTGGGCAGATTTTGTATTTATATTGGTGTAAATATACCCAAATGAATAGGGAAAAAATTGGATGAATACTGTGTTCAGTTTGTGTTTTAGATTTTGTTATTTGCACTTTTTTGTCTTTTACTTTCCCAATTAAAGGCTCTATTGTGACCTAGGGAATGGGAGTGGTTCGCAAATCCCTTTTCAAAATTATATCAATGCCTGAATGCTTCCAAGGTAATGTTTGGATCATCCTTTTACTCAGTCAACTCGGGACCATAACCATTTCTTAGGGCGATAATACCTAAGGTCAAGTAGGAGGTTTGAAAACCTTTCAATGATTTGTTTTGACCTCCTGTTAAAAATATTTAAGAGAATAAAGCATAAACATTTACTTGCAAGGCAGAATAGCTATTTGTTTTCATTATTTAGCAAAAATCCTGTGTTAAAAAAAAGAGGATCGGAAAAAAGGTTTGCTGGTTATAATTATGTAAATCAAATGGAGCAATATTGACAGGCTAGGTCAACGCAGAACAGGAGCCAAAAATCTAAAAACAAGCGGCCCCTGGTTTCCAATGAACCGGAAGCTGCTTTTTCAGGATTAGGAGTCATGTAATATATTACAAATGCTTGAAA
>JAMKCH010029553.1:0-28560 GCA_023653785.1 Ophioderma brevispina
GAGATTCATCTCTCCTCTCTCGATCAACACGGGGTAGCCTATAAGAAGTGTGGTCGAAGTTTATATTAGTTACAATGGGTGTAGCTGTAGCTGAGACGATTTTGCCACACTAAAAATTTCTAAATCCCGGGGGGGGGGTTACTCAGTGGAAAAGGGTAGGTTACAAGTGCCGCCAATATGGGTTCCCATTCACCCTTACTATAACAAGGGTCGTTTTCTACAATGTATATTGATGGGTAATTTTTTTGAGGTCATTACTAAGATATAAATGGGCCCATTTTTCAATTTTGGTAGCAATTTACTATGAAAGGGTCTTTTTCTGATTTTCGTTAAAATCACTATGAAAATGGTTGTATCTTATAAGAATGGTACATTTTTTTACAACATGTTGGTGAAACACAGAAAGAAAAACAGTGAAAAGATAACCATATAATGACATTTCCCTAAAAATGATTGCAAACCTAGTTGTTTCCACGGTAGCAATAACAGAGCGAGGAAACAAGGCATGTAAATTGTAAAAATCACTTACCATAAAATCTTAAAACCGCCTCCTTGGCCAAATTACATCCACATTTCAAGGTCACTTTTAATTCTAGGGTTATTGTTCAGGTCTCTTAAGCACTGCATCAATTAAGTATTTTCCGCTGTCGTCCCGTTTGGACGATCGCATTCTCGTTTGTACCTTTTTAGAATTCTGCCAGCTCCAAGAAATTTGTTTTGTTCCTCTTATTTGCCATCTTAATGGGAAACCTTGCTTGAGGAAAAGTTTATCCATCACGCTACACTGAAACGAAAAACTGTGACCAAAATATTTGAACAAGGCTTATATGTGAAAATTTTGCGCCGATATTTCAATACGTTGTGCTGTGAGAGCTAAAAACGCGATTGGATAAGTCTATAGAGCACTATGTAAAAAATTAATATTGGTCGATTTCAAAAATGGGCCACATTTTCGGCTAACATCCAAACCAAATAGCCTTTAACCCTAAGAGTTTACCGGATAAAATATTAATCAAAACAGACTAATATTTGCCTGGACTATAACTAAGATTCCAAAAGTCAAATCTGACTTAAGACGTTTAAGGATCAAGCACCCAGAAATATCTGATTTAATCATACTTTTTTATTGTATGGTGCAGGGGGAACATCGTTGCTGTGGAAATTACTTCATAATTGAGAAATAAATATGTTAACGCTAATGAGAATTACTTTGGAAATATAAAAACTAATTTAGCTTGCCTTGAATTGCGAAAATGGTCGAAAATCCCCTTGATTTTGGAGATTTCCAAAAGTGACCGTAAAAAAGACTCATGATGTAGCATATTTAAAAAAAACCAAAAACTCTAAACAATCACATTTTTTTTCATTTTTGTTGATATTGCTTACGTGTGACACGTCATTTTGACGTCTAGAATGTCATATACAATGACTGAATATGTATGGAATTAGATAGACCAGGTATTAGAATGATAGACATTCGATTTATTTAAACCAAACATACAAATCGGTTGCATGGGTTTTATTAAGGAAACTAGAAGTGGGTGGGACTCCCCTTCGAAGGTTATTTACAAAAAATAAGTCCGGAGAACGAGTGCTAGCCCAAAATTCCGTAAGATTACACATCTAATGTATGTATTACATTATCTATACATGAATAGAATTAAATGCATATATAATGTATGTACTTTATTAATTTAGAGATTCGATTTTTATTGCTTATTTTTATAAGGTGACGCGTATCTTTAAAATAACACGAATCAAGGGTCGATTTGCTTCATATGGACCGTAATTGATGTCCCTTTAAATGACATAACTTAACCAATCAATTTTGAATAAATTCCTAACAACATTAAATCCATTAACTGCAAATATCTCGACAACCATTGATACAAGGTGGTGCAGAAAAGTGAAGCGTATTCAAAATAGTTACCGAATGAATAGAAGTTGGTTTAATGGGTTTTCAAAGAACCAAAATTTTTGCAAAAATTAGGGGGGGGGGACTTTGTATAGTCCAACGATGATATGTTTCTAAAATTCTTGGAAAAAAATATAATGAGTTTCAAAAAACAAACGATTAGAGGCTGCCTCCTGCCATTGAGGCAAAAAGGCCTCAGAAAAAGTTTTGACGGCCCGCCGTTAATTCGTAATTGTTACAACATCCAACCACGTGGATTCCATCATCATGGGACATACAATAGGTTATGGGGTTTTGGCCATTCTAATTTTTCATTTTGGGGTTAAAAATGGCCCAAAAAAGGTTCAAAAATTGTCCAAAACTAGGGTAAATCAGTCACAATGCATTCCTTACTTCAAATAATCTATCAGAAAATGTCAAGGTACATTCAAAGGAGTCATACTTTAATGTAATAATGAAACCATTCCAATTATAAAATTTTGAGGTCCAAAATGGCCAAACATAAGCAACAATGTACAAAAATAGGTAAATCAATCATATTGCCTTCTTTTTCACGATTTCATAGAATATGTGGGTTTCATCCCAGGGAACACAAATGACACGGATTGAGTGCAGCTATTCAATTTACAAATTCTGGGGTAAAATTGGCCAAAAAACAGCAAAATTGTTCAAAATCAATAAAGAGTCATAATGCCTACCTTTCTCAACGATTTTTAATGGGAAATGTTACAGTTTACTTCCAAAGAACTAAGACAATTGAATAGAGTGCTTAGTACATTTCAATTGACACTTTGTAGGGTCAAAATGGCCACACAAGTTCAAAATTGGTCCAAAACTAATAAATTAGTTAAAATACAATCTTTTCTCAAAAATTACTTAACCCTTCGTCTACCAGCCTTTTTTTGTACGGTTACCAAAGGGGGGGGGGGGGGTGGTTACCACCCCCGCCTTGAGAATTCGTTATAAAGCCACCTGATATTTATGGTTTGATACCCATGGAAACTATAGTCCTCCTATTCCATTGATACCAAAGCAAGTAATAACGTACCTAGTATGGCGTAACAAGGACGTCATAAAGTCCACGCCTCGGCCAAAATTGGGAGTTCCATAGAAAAATCGAAAATACGATTTGCGCTGAAGAAAGTGAGGAATATAATATCGGATTTCATGCAGTTTCAGCTTTCCAAATGATGGCAATTGGCTGTTTTACATACAATAGGTTTTAGAGCATGACTGTGCATAGTAGTAGTAGTAGTAAAACCACAGTTTAAATTCGGTTTTGTCCCGTCAACGGTGGTGCCGGATTCACCTCAAATTCGCAGCAACCGCCCTGACTACTTCCTTCCATTTCAACCAGATTCAATGCCCCCTCCATCCTCAACCAACCCTCTCCTCTCTCCTCCACTGCTTCTTCCATGTCTTCTTTGTGGAGTGTCCACTCCTCCTTCAAAATAAAAAGCACTTCTAAGACATGCTCGTCATCCTTCCTCAACAATGCCCATACCCACGTACCAAAATATTCGCCTTCGCAACCGGTCCCATGGCTCTTCCAAACCCAACATCTGCTCAAGTCCTCAGTCTTCATCCTATCCATCACTTCCCACCATACATAATAATTTACAAAATATTAAATGTACAATAAACATATTTTTTGGGTGGCCACCCCCCGTACCACTTCGACTTTGACGGCATACCCTAACCCGGTGAAGGTTACTACCTTCACATTTTTTTTCGCGAAAATTACCGGAAATGGATGAGAAAAGATACCCGGAAGCTTTTGCCAAAAGCTTTTGCCTTTTAGCCACCGGAGCAAAGTTGCACTTGGTGTTGAGACGAGGTCATAGGGCACATAATTCATTTACTTCAAGGGCAATGATTAAGTATGAAGTTGCTAGCTATTTTGAGGGTAAAAAGGTCCAAAAGTGTTAAATTAAAAAAAAAATGTTCAAAATATGGTAAAGCAGGCAGAATGGGCTCTTTCTAAACACGTAATAAGGCACTATGTGTTTCAAGGGAAGATAATTATGTTTATACAGTGCTATGTATTCCAATTTACCCATTTTGTCGTCACATTGGGTAAAGATCAAATTAAATCAAGATTGGAAGGGGGTTTTAAAGTTTATGGTGAATATGGTAAGAAAATACAAAATTAAACTATGATTGATAAATAATGTTATGCAGCAATTTGTCCTTGAGATGTATTGTTATCCATTACATAAATCCTAAAGAAAATTATCAGTAAGAAATTAGAGAGTATTGGCTATTCAATATCAGCTTTGAAGTTACCACAATGGGTAAATTAGCTCTATTGCCCTATTTGTCCAAAATGGTTCTCAGGTCGTAATTCGCGTCACCAGAGTGACATTAAAGTGACCAATGAGTTGGACATGATAATGCACTTTCCTTGGGAGGGGGGGACAAAGAAGAAATTAAATCAAAAAGTTGTTATGTTATTATTATGTTCCTCTTTTACGGTTACTAATGTGATATGAAGACACGATGATAAAACGATAACATGACTGAATGACGCATTTTGTCTTAATGCAGAATTACAATGAGAAATATCTCAAATTTGAATTGTTTCTTAAACTGCAAGTGTTTGGTCTTTTGTTTAGTTACATGAACAACCGGTCAGAACTGTATCATTTGCAAGCAATAAATAACCTCAATATGGGAAAACAGTACTTGTCCCTAATTTACGGCAGTGATGGTTAAAATGTCCAAAATGTCATTCTCCGAATGGTCGGTTTGAGCAAAATAAGAAAAGGGGTCATGTGTTAGGCTATGCATTATTTATGCTTAAATCCACCACTTACACTAAGGCCTGTGAATCTACCCAGAACGGGATAAGCTTGATGGATAATTGTTTTAGCTGTTAATACTTATTGATCAAATCCAGGTCCAAAATTAAAAACAAGAGCAGCCTCGCTTAGACCTTGATAGATCAATGTGTATAACACATATACTACATTACAAAAAGCCTTATGGTAGCCTAGAGTAAAAATTATCGTGGAATGAATTACTTTACAATTTCCACTTTAGAACCAGATATAGAGACAAATATAACTTGAATATTAAAACAAAAAAAAAATCAAGGTATTAAATGATTAACATGTCGTAATTTGGTTCATCAGGGGTGTGGGACGAATAATTTCAATGAACATATTCGTTTGATTGATTTTTTTTATTCACTACTAAGCTTGGCAATTCTAATGTATAGCCCTAAAATATCTGTGACCCTACTATGCAAAAGGAAGTCAGAGTAGGGCAAGTGTTACGTTTCGTTATTTCACAGCCATTTAATTGATTTTGAATCAAGTTTGGATGAATTTGGTCCAATTTATTCCACTTTGACAGAAAATCTTGTAAATTAAATGGCGTTAGCACTCTTTTCACCTGATTGAAAGGCAAAAACACTTATATGATATTGGCCATATTTCACCCCAAAATCTGTCAAATAAGCCAAATAGGCTTCTATCCACTTATTATGATACTTTTGGATGCAAGTGATTTAACCATTTTGACCTTATTTTGGTAATTTTGATCTAAAACATATGAACAATAGTTAGAATGCCACGCACTAAAGGTACTATTGACGTGTTCCCTGAGGATGTAACGGCAATATGTTTCATTGCTTTTTTGTTGATATAAAAGGTTTGGACTAAGTTATCCATTTTTGGACAATTTTTGCATTCTTTTTGGCCCATTTTACCCTCAAAATTTATAAATCGGAATGGATTCCATTATATCTACGTAAATATGACTACTTGAGGTGAATGGACACGTTCTATTCGATATTATAATAAATAACTGTAGTTCGACGATTTTTTTACTTTTTTGGACAATTTAAACTTTTTGGCCCATTTTGACCCCAAATCATAAATTGGGAATGGCCTTCAGTGATCCTTTGAAGGTAAATGGACATTGTCTGATAGAATTATTTTAAGAAAGTAATGCGTTTCGGACTGATTTACCATTTTTGGACAAATTTGACCTTTTTGGCATTTTGACCCTTCAAATGTATAAATGGAATGGCTTTCATTATATTCACTTAAATATGACTCCTTGAAAGGTAAATAGACATGTTCTGGTAGATTATTTTAAGAAAGGAATGCATTTTGCCCGACTTTCCGATTTTTTGACACTTGACCTTTTTTGGCCATTTTGGACATAAAATTTATAAATTGGAAGGTTTTATTATATTCACTTAGATATTGAAGTACTCTTTTGACGGTTAAATTGAAAATTACTGATTACTGCATATCAATTTAAGAGAATAACTGAAATAAAAGTTATAATTTACCAATATTTAATTTTAAAATTTGATCTTTTTTGGCATTTTTTACACTTAAATAAAAAAAGTAGAAAGGCAAACACCCCATACGTTGAGTACATACCATGGTGGTATGAATCCACTAGGTTGGACTTTGTAACAAACAACGCCGTCAAAACATCATATTTTGGTCCTTTGGGCGGCCCGTCTATTATAAAACCGAGTATCATTGTTAATTTAACATACACTGTCACGCTGCGTCAGTGTGTTTGCAATGGTCCTTATAATAATGAAGGTAACATCAAACTAATAAAGGCTTATGTATTGAAGTATATAATCTTCGAGTCACATATGTTTTACATACACATGATTAGTACGAATTTCGATAAAAAAATGGTCGATGATGTGATTTTGTCTGCGTTTTATTTGTGGCCACATTAGTTTATTATATTCAAAGGGGGCAGCTCAATGTTGAATTTGGTTACGCCAATTAGGACACGAAAATCAACAATTTCGGTGATTCAGGGTCGGTGTGATTCAAAATCAGCGTCATAGATAAGCAGTAGAATTCAATAAAATGTCAATCAAAAATTTATATCGGAGATGCACAATATAACTAAAGCTCGGCCCATATGTGATACCCCCCTCGCACCACCGACTACCACGACCATGAAGACCTATGATTTGCAAAAGGACCATGCTGTGGTTGGGATTTGTTCTTTGCTCAAACCTCCACAAAGGCGTTTCAGCTCTCTCACTTCGAGGTGGGATTGTAACTGGAAAACGACCAATAAAAACCTCAGGTAACGTCGTAACGTGAGAGCTGTTAGGTAAGGTTTTTTTCAAAGCACATAGTATTTTGAAGTATATCCTTAAATATCACACTTTAGTAAATGTAAACTGACTAGATTAAAGGGAATTTCATGCTCCACAGCTTTGTCTCCCGAGTACCTCAAAAGAAGAGTTGAGAGTTGTTAATATCATCTGAACCATTGGCCTATGTATAGTTTGCATGCCAAAACCAGTTCTAATGACTCGGGATTTTGACATTATAATTTGTTGTATATTGAAATTAAAATAGCTGGATAATAAACACACATTGTTACCTAAAAATGCTCAATTCCTAAATTTGAGACGAACAGCGTGATGTTTCGTTTGAAAGCCAGTATATAGTAGAGTATGTGGGGAGAGAGGTGGCCAGCGGTTCGGGTGCTTGCTATGGCGCATAATTACAAACACCTCCCGGGTTTGAATCCCGGTGGATTTAATTTTAATTGGGTATTACGCAATTTGGATTTGATCTGTATACAGCTATTGATTAAATACAGATACCCTATCCTCATGGTTCACTTGGAATTGGGCAAATGAATCATTGAAAGCACCTTCCAATCGGAGGGACGTTAAGCCGTCGGTCCCCGTGCACAGAGAGTCACACTTGACCGGTATGTCTGTTCCCAATCCCAATCCAATCCTCCCAGCCCTCAAAGCGGGCCAGCCTCTGTATCTGGATTACAGCGGCTCTTCGGGTCACTCTCAATCTGAGCCACCACCACAACCCATTACCGATGACTTGTGGATTCGCCAGAAAGTGTGTATAAAGGTCCATATAAGAACTGGAAAAAAAAATCGGATCCAGAATTTTTACAAAGCGTGGATTTTTTATATTTTAATTTTCTATATGAAGTTACATCGATTGAGCTTAGCTAATTCTCACAGTGGACAAAGCATTATGGACAGTGTATATGGAAAACAAAAAACACACTTTGGTCACAAAAAAAATTGAGCGCAATTCCTGGGGAAATCTCTGAGGCAGCTGAAGTTATTATTTGATTAAAAGTCAATAGAAATCCTCGTTGCTGATTGAAGAATTGAGCAAGATGAAGAAAGAATAATCTATTTTGTGGTAACTTTTATTTCATTTTCTTAAAAGACCTGGGTTAATTAAATTATTTAGTAATCACTTAATTTCAAATTGATTTAAAAAAAAATCTGCATTTTGATTTTTGAAAATCGTAATATTGTTGAGTTAATTTGATTAGAAAACCTCGCGTCCATATAAAGTTAAACATTCAGTACATGATTAAGTAAATTAAAGGCATTGTTAACTTACTTAAAGCTTATATGATGACCAAGGCTGGTTCTGAAAAAAATGGGGAAATTTTACGTGGCACTGGATTATTATAACGAAATGGCAGTGTTGGAGAGTTAGAGTTCCTTGTAATATTGAATAGTGTACATTTCGAATTTCAAAAATATATTTTCAAAAAACAAACAAAAAACAAATAGAAACAAAACAATACTGTAACTGCACGCTTACAGTGTGTCAGAATAGTCCACTGGACTTTTCAAGATATAATACATTGTTGGGTTGTGACAATTAGCGACCCTGGGTTACTAGTGACCCTTATGAATCATAGACTTGCACGGAATAACTGCATAATTCTGAAGTTTATTCCGTACAAGTCTGGTGGAACTTCATCAGGGGTCACTAGGGTCGCTACTTGTCACAACCCCAAATATTTGCTTGGTCTAATACCAGATTGAGATTCTTACGGATGTCTTGGAGCGGAAGAGGCCCTAGCGTTACTGTACGGGACGCCAATACCATCATAATAAGAATAATGGTTGGGCCAAGGGATTGTATTGTAAGCAGAACAACCCATCATTTGTAATTTGTGTTTTTATTGCCACGGATTACAAGCGTGTCAGAGGACTGGACCACGTGGTGTGAACACCCATATAATACCATGTACCCATACAGCATTTGAAATGAGGGTAAGTTGAGATTTTTTTGAAAACACATGCATGTGTGATTTAATTTGAAAATGGGTAAAAACACCTGAGAGAAAAATAGAAGCTTTTCAAAACCCTAAATTTTGAGCACTTCGGTAAAATTTGGGTTTGGGGACGAGGAATGAGCGATCGGACCACGGACCTCTTAAATTAGAAGTTTTAGATCCCTATTACCCGTTAGTTTTTTTGTTTTTGTTTGTTTTGTTAAAAATCATTTGCATGCACACAAAGAAGTTAGCCAATCAGCATTAGCACCAGAAGACCACACCCGCCACTATGTTTTGTTCTCATTGCTTCGACCTTAAATGACCCCAAATTTCACTATTTTTCTGAAGTTGTAGCCTTCCGTTTTTCTTGATGAAAACACCTTCCATATTACAACTCCAAATTTTCATCTTCTGGCGAGTACAACTCTTTTATGTCGACTTTTCTGTACACTGTGACTTTTAGGTTATATTTGTGTGGAAATTTAGATATGAAAATTCCACACTAAAATCATGGAAGAAGAGATACAGGAAGAAGGAACCACAACACGAACCCACTTGACGTTTGTCTGAACGATCTACTGACCGCCCTATTATAGCAATGGATTCATATTCTCTAAAGTGGCCCTTCCGAGGAATCCTATTCGAATTTCTGGCTCGAAAATTCTCAGTTCGTGGTGGTTTCTTCATTGCGAAAGATTCCGGGTCATCGGACATCAGCAAATACTCAAATATATGGCCGCATCCATGGAAACCGATCAACCACGCCCGGGGGTTCTTTGATTTTTAGCTCGAGAACCCATGCTCGTTCAAAAAAAGAGGGGCTAGCCGCAAATGCGGGTCAACAGCTAGGGGTATCAATTCAATTAATCAAGTTCTGTCCGCTAGGGGTACAATTCAGTTGTGATTGTGGAATGGTTCAATGAGACAATAGGAAAAAAAATTAACCTAAACAATTTTAATCAGCACAAATAACCTGATGTGTGTATTTTTTCTTTGCAGCAGTACAGGTGTTTGCTATTTTAAATGTGTAGCTTTTTTCACTGTATTGAGAAAACAGGCCCCGCAAGGGTCTAATTCACTGCAAATTACCTTTCAATCTTCAATCCAATTTTGTTTGTTCATCATAGATAGGCCTACAGCACAAAAAACAATAATGATAAAAATTATGTAATTAATCATTACAGTGAAAAATTAATTGTTACAATTATACTCCCAAAATATTTTGCATACAAGTGAAGCTTTTTGTACTACATTATAAGTGTAATTCAAAAGAGAGTAATATAACGGATAATACTCGTGGAAACTATATTTAACTAAGCACAGTAAGGATGTATAGTTACTGGCCGTACCATTAGGTGTTTATTTCACTGAAAATAGATCATTTCACCAAAGCTGGTCAATAAGGCCGGGTATATTTTAACTGAATTGGTCCCGTTAGAGGTCACATTCAGAACCCCCATGGAACGGCATGGGGGGTGTCCCAAAGAAAATCCAGAAGCCACCCCCCCTCCGGGTCCAACTTTCAAATGTAGGTCAACCTCTCACCCCTTTTCCACACTTGGCAGTCTTGGGCAGTAAAACTGAACGCATTAAACGATGTACATTAACTTCTATATAACGAAAAAACAACAACAATACACACCGGAGCGCCGGACAATGTTTGTAATATGCAATATTTTTTTTGACATTTTACACAATAAATTAAAAAAAAAAACGTTTTTCAAAATATTCTAAGTAATGATTGCTCGGCTAGAATCGATTATGATCAAACGGGTGGTTTTTGAATCCCTTCCTTTTGTGCGGGTGAATGGAATGGATAAACAGATTAAAACCGGATTGTGGAGGTCGTTGTGGGTCCTTCTTATCTCTTTCTTCCATGCTACCATTTACTGCATGGCTGTGCAGTGGCAGTAATTTCTTTTTGACATTGGGGTGAGGGGGGGCGGGATGGGGTTTGATGAACATTTATGAATGAATGAAATGGGGGTTGGTTTGCTGAAAAAGACCATTGCTAGCAAATGGCGGGCGAAGCGAGCTTAAAAAAAGTGCCATGTTGTAAGAAGCTAAAATCATTCAATAATAACATTGTAATTAGAACAAATAGTAACTTTGAATCCGTCACTCTTTTTGTGGTTCACCTTTACTGCGAGCTCGGGCGGGGAAAAATGTTACCCTTTGAAACATATGGTAAATTGAGGTTATTTGGGTCAAAAAAAACACTGAATGGCATCAACATTGGGGGGGAGGATGATCGTATGGACCAGCCCCCTCATCCAAACTAATGGGGGGGGGGGAAATATCCCCCCATCCCCCCGGGAGGATTTACGCGATGCATGGTGTTGTTGTATTGAATTACCATCCCATTCAACACCCTATTACAACCTAGTGAAAAGGAATTAAGAGCATGGTCACACTAAACGTTGAAAGATTGTGGATTTGAAATGAGTGCCTGGAGATCAATTGAACTTTTGACCTACTGTCACTGTTCTTAAATATTAAATACCTAATAATATTCATTGAATAATTACAATGATTTTTATGTTTTCATTGATATATTTTTCATACTGCAGTTGAATCTCTATTTAATTACATGTAACGATAACAAATATAGATTGGGTATATTTAACATTTCCTAGTCAACGAGTAGTTTGTGCACGAGCCTAACGAATTTTCTTTACAGATAGCATTTAGGCTAGTTACAGTAATTACGTTGAGAAAAGCTTATGCAAAACTTTTGAGTTGATTCCGATCTTGCGGTTTTGGTTTTGTTTTATGACAAATGCTGTTTTCACATGTCCTATAGGTGTAACTGGCGGAGTGCTGTAATACAAAATTACGAAATTCTTCCCGGTATACCGCCTTTGCCCGTAGATGCTGTAACATGTGGATTAACTAGGCTAAACGGTTTCAGGTTATATAATATCTTATTTTTTAGGGAAGTGTCGGGGGGGGGATCACGAAATGGCGCTCATTAATATTTAGGGACATACACAACCGATCGTGAATCGGTAAATGAAAATTCCCCTTTTGAAAAAACAGATGACCCTAATTAGGAAGAAAAAAAACAATTGTAACTCAGAATTGAGGTGCTACACGTGTGCTCCACGGGATGTTGTAAGTGTTTTGTGTGCTTATCTGCAACAGGAAGTTGGGTTAGAAGGCTTTATAGTTTAAGAATCCAGTGGGTGTCCCATCGTCAAAATGGCCTTTTTCTTTCGTCACCCCGTTTTGAACTCAAAGTAATCAATTGCTGGAATTTAAGTTACGCGTGGATGGTTAGCCTGTGTCCTATAACTATCCCAACCATAATCATGATAAATATTCTTTGGCAAAGAAGTCTCCAATTCCTCCACCCATCCGGAAGAGTGTTGAGGCAGCGCGATTCGCAGACGCAAGCGAAGCGGGCTTTCTTCCAGATTAGAGGGTGCTGAAGAGCCGCGGGCTGTAGCACATCATGTATATGTATATATGGCCATGGTAAATGATACAGATGTTTGGCCTTTTAATTCCCATATTCGTTCTCCAGACCTTGGGATTACTTTATGTCCTTCACGTAAAATTAAAACAATATTATTTTAAACCAGGAAAAAAGCCTTTGTCTCCACATGAAAGGGGTGCAATTATTTTCGAAAACTGAATAAAATGTCAACTCATTTATTTCTAGAATATCAGAGACAAATGGATCTCCATAACCTCAACATTCTCAAAAGCGTAAACCATGGGGCTAATGATACTAAATAATGCGGCCCGGAACACACTTCCCATTCTTTTACATCTGGGTCCAGGTTGTTTATTGTTCATGCAGTTGAACAGATTTCGAAATGATATGTCCTTGTCTGCATTGACCGCGATTTATTTCCTCGTCGCGATAAAAATCTTTAATTCCTACTGTGGTTTCATTACCTTTGACGCATAATGATTAATAAATTTTTTTTTCGAAAGAAAAGCCCGTGGCAAGGGTTGACCTAATTTGTGGCATACCAAATCCCGGCAGTTAGTGTCTTTAAAACCATGAAAACCTATTTCTATTCATTACCAGAAAGGCAATGGTATTCGGCGACCTCATTTTAAAAAATCAAAATCATGAGCGGGTTAGTATGTTGCCCTTTAAGTTATGAACAGATACTAGAGCTCAATACGGGAAGTCATAACAACCTGATATGCTTGAATAATTCACATGGGGGCAGTAACAATGGACCTGCATACCATTGAGAAAGATCTTCAAAGTGTTTTATAGGTTTGATTATTGAATATCATTACTTCCATTTTTCGCTTGAGGTTTCTGTACTACTTGTCATGACATTCTGGGAGCAAATTGAGTTGACATTTTATATGTTTCTAAATAATTTGCACTCTTTTTTCATTTGGGGATACAGCTTTTCTAGATTTAAACAACAATTATTTTAAAAATTTGAGTGAATCACCGAAGTAAGTGACCCCAGCGCTGTAGCACGAAAAGGTCGTTAAATCGCGAACGTATCGTGGCCTATTAAGGGCACTCCAAATAGAGGCACGCCTTGAAATGAAAAAGGCGATTATACCTAAACTAATGCAAGTACTTCAAAGGATTTCGATAATTACTTTCAAATAAAGTAGATTTAGCAGCTGCTGTGGATCACTCTCAACAATGGTTGGGACAAAACGAGTATTTTTTGAGTCTTAGAGCGTCGGTTAATCTTACTCGCCGAGCGGAACACTGGCCTGATCAACGCTTCACCGATTTACAGGCATGTCACCAATAGTTACGGCCCAAATGGGTGCAGTACAACCAGCAATATTCCAAGTAAGTTAAGATTGTTTGACTATTTATGATAGGAGAATGGTGAAGAGAAATGGCATATTGTTTGTTTGTTTGTTTTTGTGTTATCTCACACTCTCTCTATTTTCAAAACCATATCAATTAACATGAGGCAAAACCGTTGCGCGCGATTAAAACAAAGTGATCAATTGGAAAAAAATACGATTGATGAATGGGAAATAAATTTCGGTAAAAGCCATAACCGATACTTATCATATAATTGGCAAGCGTTGGCTCATACTACTGAGCTACATTATATCTCAATTGGAAGTTCTAGGAACTGGAGATTCGGAACTTTGGATTCATCAAATGTGTATTTTTAGTTGTCTTTCTTCCCTCGTCCCCCCCCCCCCTATCTATCTCTATTCCCTATCTTATACTCTCTTCTCTCTCTCTCTCTCTCTCTCCCATCTCTCAATACTCTCTGTTGTCTCTGTATATGATGTGTGGCTGTGCGAGTATGTGTGCATATGCGGGCGCGCGTGTATGCGTGTGCGCGGAAGAGGGAGAGGGAGAGATAGATGGGTATCAGTAAAACTTTCCAAAAGTGTGTAATTAACTAACTAGAAAAAATATATTCAGTTATGCCAGATAAGTAATCTTTGATTAAAAGCAGTACCTGTGATTGCAAATCAGAAGATCAAAAGATTCCATTGTGGTACTTTTAGTCATTACTGTCTGGTCGGACACTTACTGCAACACTTAAATGATTAGGAGTTATAGTTTTGAACACTGCCGTTTTCTTCCTTCCCTGTCACATCTTTTCAGTTTAAAAATCTCAAAATCTCACGACTTGTCCTTCCGGCTACTTTCACAAATCAAGTAAGATTGTGCTCTCAAATTGCTTAGCAAGCGTTAGTTTGTAGTTGTGGGCATTTACCTTACCTAGGCATTATAGCACAATATAGGTGATGAAATTATACCATTTATAGAAGAAATAAAATATACTAAATAATGATACACTTACGTTTCCACAAAGCTGCTGATCAGACGGAGGATGGATGAGGTCCGATTGTAGATGGCCAGTTACAAGTGGCAAGGGGAGGCGTTCTTCCACCAATGGGGAATGGTTTAAATGGGTACAAAATGTTTATGCCAAGATCTCTATACAAGTGCTGTTGTCACGTTTATCGCATAAAAGAATCCCTTTTCAGATTGTAAATGTAAACGGCATTAAAACACAAAATCAGAATCAACTGAATTTTGGAACATAGTTTGTTTGTCAGGAATATATTCTAACGTGAAACGACTTGACGTCATCAAGTAAAAGAGAAGCAAACGTTAAACTTGAAAGGGAGAGTTAAATTACACGGGAAGTTACTCTGTCCCCCCCCAGTTGACAAACATTTGCATTACTTGAAGAGCGCCACCAAATTTAAAAAAAGTCGAGTTTTTTGTTGCAAACATTAGGTTGAGCCATTTGCGATAGTAAACATATCTGCATGTGAATGGTAGGTTCTCAAAATTCTCTATTACACATACAAAAGAAGCTTTTAATAATTAGCTTTCAATCAAGGCCTTATGGAAACACCCCTAAATGAAATAGCGCCGGAACGTTTCTACGCTCGTCCATTAATTGTTTCATCACATTGGTTCACACGAGTCAAGCACATTGCGCCGTTTTTTCGTGTGATAGCATAGCAAGCACTATTTTAAAATAACGAACAAACATTTTGCGTATCCACGTCGCAGTTGAATTAGAAGCTGGGATTCTCCTTACAAATACCTTCTTGAATTACCAATACACAATTTTAAAATCTGAATATAATTTTTTTCTTTATTAGGCAACTCAGAGACTTTGCTAAACGGGCCATTCTCCGTTAAAGTGTTCAAGTTTGGTCTCCAAAATGACCAAATATCAACATTAAGGGATTCTTGAAAATCATTTAACTCGTAAACTTTTAATATTTTTCAGACACGGAACATGCATGGGTATCTTAAAAATATATCCGATAGCCACGTTAAACTTAAGTAACATATCTGGTGTAACGTATCGGTCGGGGGCCTTTTTTCTTAATTGTGCCGTTCTTGATCATGCTCGCCGTTTAATACCTTATCAAGGATTACCATCATACTAAGTACACAACAAAATCGTTTAGCAAGAACGTTTCGGGAGTAGGTAAACGTATCTGGCACGGTATGACGTAACTTTGAGGGATTTCTTTCATTACTAGCCCTGGAAATTGTTACTTAAATCAGATTTTTATGCAAAACCGTATAATTGTATGTAACATTATTTTTGACATCTGCCTAGACTTATATCACATTTTGGAAAACACTCCTGACCGTTATTATGGAAATCTCATTAATTATAATTAATTTGTATAATTTATATTAATAAAACATCCATTCTTAACGGGCAAAAACAAGCTTTTTTAAATGTGCATGCTTTTGAACACTTTATCGGGAATGGGCTACTTATTACTCTTTTGTTGTATTGATTAAAAATATTTTTATTTTTTTTATTTTTTTTAATTTCCGGATCCGAAATGTTATACAAAGTTGTGAATTTAGACATGGTGTGGATGGAAAAAAAACTACTAAAGAAGCACTGATTGTAACGCATATTAACTTAATTTACATTTTGAAAAGAGAGAAGATCATTAACAATTTTGTTTGGATTCCTTTTTCATTCGTCAACCTACTATAGAAAATAGTGTTTGTTGTCCTTTTACGCAAGTCAGTCGGTTGGTTCTGGTGTGTTGTTAGCGGTTCGTCCTTGAAGACTTTGCCTCGCCTTCATTCAACACACTCCTCTTAGAAAGATACCGCTCAGTTTCTCATCATGTCGCATCAAATTCTGGTCCCTGTTCTGAAAGGCCAGACTTTGTTGATCACCATGCCCCGGATGGTGATGGGAAGAGCATTATTTGGTTTATAACAGATACTTTGACGGTAATGATTCGTGCCAAAAGTAGTTCACCAAGTTCACCGTGAGTATCATCTCAAAAAAATGAATAAATCAGAAAAAAAAAAAACTGTTTTTAAATACGATTTCAAAATAAGTCATTGGTACTTGGCATAATATAAAGAACAAAGACAGGGCTTTATAATAGCCATTTGTTTCATCTTATCCCATACCCCAAAATCGATTTTCTGCCACTTTTGATGCATGGGTTTTTTAGAGTTGTGTTTCGAGTTACGATGCCATACTGTCTTTAGGTCACAAAAGTTTGCAACTTGGTATGGGTTAAAAGAAACCAAAACACAGATGAAAGAATACAAAGGAAGTTTTCTCGACACAAACATAATAAGATGTTTTCTTTCAAAAAAATTTAAAAAAATGCAAATATTTATTACACGTCAATGAAAGCTTTGAATTTTATCAAAATGGGTATTGTTACGATAACGGCCTACCATAATTGCCTTGAAATAGCCAATTTCCAATATCAATGATTAAAATGTGAATTCTCTCCGCTTATTTTGCTTTTTTCTTTGATGAAAAATCTGACATTCCGTTCCGAGTTTTTTTAGAGCAATTTCAATTCAAAACACACAAACTAACTAGGCTCTCCAGGAGTTTCTATTCAAATGCATGTTAAAATTATCCCACCAGGTGCTTTTTAAGGCATATCTGTAAAAATAATAGTTATATGTAATATGTGTGCTATTTGAGAGACCATTTTGCTCTTATTAGCAAGAAATTATGTTAAAAATCATACAATTTATGGTAGTCCTTACCTTAAATCGCAGAATGATAATAATTGCAACCACACACAAAACACTCCAATCCAAAGGAAATGGTTTAAAAAATTGCTTTATCAAATTAAAAAAATTTGTGAAGTTGGAAGCTAAGTAGTCAAAGGTCGGTAGTACTTTGTGTTTAAGATACTTCAAGACCATAAAAACTCTCTTCCTGGTTGCGAATAATACGGTAATGATTCTTTCTGACAAACAACAGATTCGAAATGTTATACACTGATCTCATCATCCATAATCATCATCATCATCCCATCTCTATCATCATCACCATCATTTAATCCTCATCATCATCATCTCTCTCATCATCAAAGTGTAATAATTTATGGTGCTTGTAAATGGTTACAAAGCTTAGTACCTGCTGGAAGCTTCCCGTCCTTTTATTAAAAATTGTTGAAAATGAGCCCGAATAAAATTTTATTGTGTTTTTGTGTTTTAACCCTTCAAAAGGCATTAAGAGATCGATACATATTCCTCAAGGAATGATTCAAGTCAACTTGGACAGCAAGTTTGGACTCACCAACTGGAATACTACGTTATCGTTCACCTGGGTAACCCAGACAAACACAGCAAGGTCCTCATATATTTGCTTTACTGATGTGGACCTATACGGGTATGATTTAAGTCGGTGCAACTGAGTGGAATCACAATTTAGGCACAATTTTGAAGCATGACGAAACATAAGGAGGCCTCTCGTATGTATACCGGACCAAAATGGAACTGGGTCTTTCTTATTTATACCCAAATTGAATTGCGCCCTATCATATTGTGTCAGGCATGCTTCAAAAGGCGAATTGTATAGACTATACTTCAAAATTCCTAATAATGTCATTAACTGAATCCGAGTTGTTTGGTCTCATTTTAAAACCGGAGTTCAGGTTTAACCAAATAATGTCAGCGTACTGTCTCATTTGCCACATTTAGGTGTAATGACTTAAAAGCAATAATAGCAAATTTTTTTAAGAGCGCCCCAATTTTCCAAAAAAATTGAGCTTTTTACATGGTTCATTGGTAAATGACTATTAAACTATACCTGCTGAATGGTTTAAAGGGACATGAGGAATTTACAGAAAGAAGCGCCCCCGATTTTTCCCGACAAGATAACCCCGTTTTTTTACAAACCTATTTGGAAATGCTTACCAATGTATTAGATTCACACCTGAAGTGAATAAGCCGAATACGGCGCCGTCTTTATGTAATAATATGATGATTAGTAGTTTCTGTCGTGCACGACAGAAAGTCAAAAGCATGTTTTCTAGGGGAACGATTACGATAATCAGGCAGTTCAAAACAATGTTTGCGGTTTTCTTTTGCACCTGTTGCCAATAAACCTTCGAAACGTTCTCGGTATTTGGTCTACAACCGACTCAGTGAAATTTGAGAGAAATTCGTGTCCTCAAAAATCTCCTCCTGGCACTTTAAAGCTCGAAAAATGTCTGTGTCGCAAACAAGTAGTTTTTAGTAGAATAAATTGATTATCGGAGGATCTCCGATAATGATCCACGCTGCTGTAAAACGGCCTTCCAATATAAAATAGCTGGGAAATTAGCGCTATTACGTGCTACGCTCATCCACTATGGTCTTTATTGGTTCAGGCACAAGTCAAGTAGAGGTCATTTTCTTGAGGTGTCATGTTGTCATCTTGGGACGGACAAAATTAGCATTTTCCAGTTCTGCCGTTAAGTACAATCTGGGATCCAAACTCTAATTACAAAATTGCTTATTTTATGATAAATAAAGGCATCTTTGAGCATTCTCTTTGCAGGTATAGTTTTCCTCCTATCCAATTACCAACATCACTGTGCAAAAATAATCACTTTTGAAATTTGGAGGCACTCTTAAAAATGTGCTGTTTATTGCCCAATATTTACGCTGTTACAGGTCACACTGTTAATATTTTTTTTCTAAACCTTATATTATGTTTTTCTAGACCCCCTTCGTTTTAGGGTTCTTAATCACAGATTGGAGTCCACGAAGGGGCCACATGTCATAATAACCCAACACAACAAGATTCCATACCCACCTTCAAATTTCTCCATTAACAATGTTTTTTATTTTTTATTTTTGGCCTTAGGTGTTCGGGATTTTGGTTGGTGTTAGTCCATAAATAAAACCGATCTTTTCCTGTAGAATTTAAAGGAGGGTACATATAAACCCTCCCAACACTTGCAAATTGTACCATTGACCCGCAACTAGATGCATGTATTTCAAGAACCTAGAAATTACACTCAAAAACACGCAATAATGGACCTGCACGGACAAAGATGCCAAATATCATACTTTGGCACAGAAACACAAAGGTATCAGTGTAAACTAGGGTGAGAGAGAGATCGAGAGTGGAACTGCAAGATGCTAAATTTAATAAAATTAAGGGCACCTTTCAAATAAACGGCGGTTTGTGAACGAAAAAATTAAATTAAAAAATGGGTAATCCTTTCTTTTATGGCACTAATCATGAATACGATTAAAAAAGGAAGTTACTCGTTGCTTACTTCTAAATGAACAACTGTTTTTCGGGTTTCTTACAAATCCGTACTATTGGTTTTCGTATATAAAAATATTCTAAACTATCTTTCAATAGAACACATTAAAATATCACTTCTGGTTTAAAAAATTAATGAGAATCAAGTTTTCAATTCGATAACTTCTCATTTTTTAATCATTTCAAATAAAGAATTTCATTTCATTTGTCGTTATATACTGAAAATACGAGCAAGAGATTTTCCGGTCTTAGTAAGATGTTTATGTTAGTCCAGGAGCATTTACTATCAAATAGCGTTTAGAAATTCTGCACAAACAGTGGTTTAGATGGGGGCATTATGTTTAGTATTTAACATAAACAGTGTCAATCGTGTTATCCATTTTAGCTGTTCAAATCAAGACCCTAATCATCTAAACAAAAGTTTTGTGTAAAATGCTAAACGTGTACCCATCTAAAGTTTGTCCGGATTTTAAACACGATTTTAGAGTGTTGAGAAATGTTTTCGCTGGGCCATTTTGTTTTTGTTTGTTTGTTGTTTGTTTGTTAACGAGATAATTAAAAAAATACTTATGAGGTGCGTTTGGAATAATCTTAATTTGTCATTATATGATCAATTTGCTTTTCGGCTACAGATATACTAGTGACCAGCGTGTATAACGCGTATTGTATGTGGTAAGTACCTGTATGTGTATAAGCAACTATACGAATTCAAATAGTCCATTCATAGAGAAATAGCTTAAACTCTGTTATATGTACTTTCTTTTTTGTCAGATTGTATAATTCGTAACTTTTGAATATTTGATTTGATAGTAGACGTTTAACAGTGTTATGCCGTCTCATGGTTTTCAAAGGTCAGAAAACCTTTTTTAAACACAACAATGAGCCTTATGCACAAGTGATCTGAATTTTCTTATAATAAATAACACCTGTTGTTTATAATGATATTAAGCAGATTGGATCAATAATTTGTATGTCCAAACAATTTACATATATACATTACACACAATACTTAAAATGATACAAATACGACTTAGAAAATTACAGCAACTTCGCTCACAGGAAATTATTATAATCCTGACACTAGGATTGACAGGTCTGCCACTCATTTCAGATCAAAACTAGCTATAACTTTCTAGCTACTTGTTACTGGTGGCTGTGCTGCGCTGGGCAAATCTAAACCCTCTTCTCCAATCCTCCTTATATATGATTTCACAAAGTTTCCAAGTCTAAAATAGATATTCCACAGCACCATGGCATCAAATATAGCCTTGCACTAGCAGACCAATTGGATTCACATAAATTACAAATCACTCATTGCAAATCAATCTCACATTTTAACTCATGGGGAATTGCATATTTTTACAATCTTTTTAATATAAAACTAAACAAGTTGACTATTTCTAATTTACATCTTGGGGACTTCCCCTTTCCCTCGTGTGCCATCTATCTAAGTTGTAAACCAGGTGTGGGTCTCAATATAGCACTATAAATCTTTTCTTCAATAAAATGAGAAATAAAATAAATACTATTTTCATCACAAAAATGGAGGCTAATCGACCAGTGCATTCCGCTTTTTTTTTTTTTTAAAATAAATGTCATCTTTTGTCTATCAACAGCTTTTGGGCCTACTTTTGACGTTCGTTCATCGTACCCTGCCGCTCTCCAAAACACATCACTTCCAGAGTTCTGGAAGCTGGTTTTGACAAAGAGGTCTGTTACTTTTTCCAAAACAATGCAACATTACAAACAACAAGTTCAATCTATCTTAAGATTAAAGAATACCATTTCGAAAAAAGTGGATATTTCACGAGATTTAATGATGAAGTACCTATAGACAGAGATTTCGCGGTTCTCATTTTGCGTTTCGTAAGCCAAAACACACTGTTTCCAAGTTTCGCGTTCAGTATAATATGTTGAACTGAAGCAGAACCAACAGTTAACCCTCGTCCTACCGAAGGTGGGGTGGGGGGTGAGGGTTCCCACCCTCTTCATTTTTCCCCGTTTGCTAAAACCCCCCTTTTTGGTGTCCAATTACTTTAATGTAATTGTCAATTGACATGTTCCGCTCCTTTTAATTCAAAAACAAACATCCACCTGGGTCTAGGTAAAGATACCGGGTGATCCCAAAGTGAGGATTGGGGGGGGGGGGTAACCACCACCCCCTTCGGACGAGAAGTCCAACATGCCTAACACAACACAGGACGTCCAACACTTGATTTTGTACCACTGGATAGCTTATGTCCTCCTCGTTCCTATTATGCCAAAACTGAGTCCCAACATGCCTAGCATTACTCACAATTACGTCCTGAAGTTCGCCTGTGAGCAAAACTGCCATTTCCATAGACACACACAGTGGAAAAAGTTTTTTTTGTTTTTTTTTTGTTTTTTTGGTTGTTTTTTTTTTTTTTTTTTGTGTTGTTTTTTGGGTTGTTTTTGTTTTTGTTTGTGTTAAAACCAAAAAACAAAACCAAGAACCACAAACAAAGATTTTTCACAAAAAAGGTTAGGAAATCAGATTTTCATGCGGTTTTTGACTCTACTTGATGGAAATGACAGTTTTATATAATGACCAGGCATTTTAGAGCTATAATAAGGTGTTTGAAGTCTCTAAAATGGCGAAATATCCATTTTCCAACCTATATTCAATATTTCTGTACTTTCTTCAACCATATGACGTCATGGTGATGCCATAATGGGGATGTTAGTTACTATGTTGGTACAAATGGAATAAGAAACTCTAAGTTATCCTTTGGTACCAAATTTACAGGAAGCGGGTGTTCAGTAACGAAAATCACAGGGTGTGGTAACCACCCCCCCCCCCGCCCCTTCGGGAGTTTTGTTACAAAAAAATGGCTCAGGTAGACGAGTGTTAAGGCAGGTAGACTTGTGGATTTTATTTTTTAAATTATACACACAAGTAGCAAAATTAGACACCAAGTCATGACGGAATAAAGTATACAAAAATCTCACAAGTATATCTCAGTTAGCACAGGAGTACGGACGGACAGCGGTACTCTGCGAAATTCTTAATAATAGTGCCTGATAAGGATAATAATTGTCAATGGAGAACTGATTTTAATTTCGATATTGCAAAGCAGCAATGCATGGTAAATAATAATAATATAACAAAGAAGATTACCTTTTATTACGTTTATGCTGTCATTCATCTCCTATTTTGCCCTTATTTTAAAGCATTCAAAGGCTTTTCTGTTTTTACTTACACCAGTTCTTTTTAGGAAACAAACGGCTAATTCGCTTCTACAACAGCGATGGCAACGGGATTTATTTCCTTATCCGCTACATCTCCTTACGTTTACGACACTTAAAGTATCTACTTCTGCGTTTAAAACACGGGAATCACCTTTGATGGCCAATCATTATACATACTTTTTGAACAAGGTGTCGTACCAGGAACGACCATGTTTAGCCGAATCTCCAGCATTATCTGATCCGTCAGTGTGGCAATTTACTTTCGGTAAGTAGAGTTCATATAGCTTGGCCTGTACTAACATACCGTATAGCACAAGAGATCAACCAGGAACATCTGATTGTTTAACACCAAACTAAATGTCACAAATGAAACAGCAGTTACTTGAAAGGAACGCTTAAAGTTGCCTGGTATAATATAAGAATACACCCTTGAAAGAAAGGTTGATTTGATGGAGTAATTACAATAGACTTCAGAAGCATGGTAGACCACTAGTCGAGCATGTCAATGTATGTACTGTATGATTACGTTTATCATGTCCATTTACTGCATAGCTTATTTCCAAAATATGTGATTGATTCTATATATATAGATATATATATATATATCTATATATATATATATATATATATATCTATATATATATATATATATATATATATATATCTATATATATATCTCATCTATATTTGAAATTCTTTTAAGTTTTTTATTTTTTTTATTATTTTAGTGTTCTTATTATATATTTTCGTGCCCACTCGAAGGATGGGGTAAGATTGGTAGTTTTAATGGAGTTAAAATTATGATATGACATGCCTCCGTGTTCACAAGCAAGATTCGAGCAATAGCTCTGTGAAATTTATTAAAATTGTTTGAAATATGCCCAGGTATCGAACTGACAGTACCAATATAATAAAGAAAACCATGATCCCACCATTACCCAAAAGATAGCTTTTTAATAGTTCCCAGATAAATAGGAACACTCCCCAAAGGATTTTCTTTAAAACAACACACATAGACACTGACACCGTGTTGCGAACACACAAGCGCACACGCACGCACACACACAGTCGCTCTCGGTGGCTAGGTCACACGAGGACGAACACCGGGGGAGCGAGTTCCCTCTAGATGGACTAATGACCTCTAAAAGGCTGAGTTTTTGAGGTAGTACTGCATAATTTTCTATGGAACGTATACTTCGAATGTCTTCCACCTTAAACTTACACCTTAAATCACCTGCCTATAACGTAATATTTTGTTAGTGAGTGTTAGTATGTGCAGCTGCATGTACATCCAAAAATCGTGACTTTTTTCAAGAAACGCCCTGAAAATGTTTACATAATTAATGTCATTGATACTCCTCCTTAAGGTCCATCTCCCTTTAGGTTTAATGAATGGAACCACCGCGATTAAGGCCGAGTTGAAACTTTTACCCAAGGACAATGGGGAACTGTGTGGATTGACTACGGCTTTTGGGGAGAGAAGAACATCCGTGGTTGTAGACAGCTTAGGTATCCCGAGGGGTATTACCAGGGAGCTACTGAAAGCGGCTTCGGGGGTGGAACGGGGCCGATTTGGCTGAGTCAAGTTCAGTCACTGGCGATAGATAGCATGCCGATTGCACCTCCAGGGCTTCGGTGTAGACTACTGTGGGTATCACTACTATGACGTTGATGATGATGTGCTGTAAAGTATTTTGCGATATTTTTGTGTATTGCAAGGAGAGAATTGGAAAACATCGTATACTCCATATTAAAATAATAAAACAATGATGTCGTAACGTTTTTTATCAAACCAATAGAGTAGTACATTTTTTTTATCATTACATAAAGTCCTGTTTCTTTTGTATCTATATTTAAAAAATGCACACATAACACAACGATTTTTTTATTTGGCCAAAACAAATTGGCCAACCTTGCATTAAAGATTAGCAGAAAGCGGATTGTAGAACTGAATTCATCATTTTCCAGTAAACCGCTTCTGCACAGTAACTTTGTACCATATATGGACACAATATGTTTTGTAATGGCAACAAAGGCCTAATCTCCGCATTGCCGGGGATTGAACCCCATCTCAATATCACAACCGTGGAAAATACAAGAGTCTCAATATTTTGAAATCTCTATAAAGTACACCGAAATAGAGTTTCGTTTAATGGTCGCGCCCTTCGGGGCTGTACCTTTTGAAGACTTGCATAGTGAAAGAGCCGAAATACAGCACATTGTTAGAAATTTTTGAAGGAAATTGCGTCAAATGATAACTAATGATTTGTTAATGGAATCTCTTTTGGCTATTAAATGTTATTAAAGATTATTGGCTACTACCACTACCTAACTACCGATTTTTCACAACGCCTGTTTTTGTACGTCAATTCAAACATAAACACGTATGAAATATCAAACCTGGTCCGCTCTGCATAGTTCGAGCAGCGAAATATTATGACAGAAACACCTGTAAAATCAATGAAGAGTTCGTTTGCAAAAACCGATATAGCAATTTTTTTTCAAAATTGATATATCTGATTGCACACACATCAATCATTACAAAAAAACAAAAAAAAAAAAAACAATAAAAACATAATATGCTGGTCTGCTTCTGACAATAATTTTACGACTTTTAATATAAAAGTAGTGTGTCGATTTAAAGCCAGGATTGTGCACACATGCTGAGGGTAACATGTATATTTTTTTGGTTTAATTTCGGTTTTCGATTTTTGCAAAATTTACGCTTCAAACGTGTACGCCGGAGTTCAGTGTCGTTTACTCAATCAGTCCAGTAGAGCACACATGTCCCCCTAGACGTAAGAGGCCGCTAAAGTTTACAGGAGTGCAAAATAGCATAATTTTCCCAACCATTGACCTGAATCAAATAAAACATACAAACAAACAAACAAGGAAAAACCCCAAAAGAAACAAAACTACCAACAGTAATCACAACATGAACATAAACCTGTTATTTAAAAATACCCTGGACAATACCTCTTATTATAATGTTTATTTTGTCCTAGCCCTGCCTGAATAAATTGTTTTTACTGTTTTTTTTAACGGCTTCATTAGAGTATCCTCCATGGAATTTACACCATTTTCTTGAACTTTAAGGTTTATATAACAAAAAAAACCTTGGGTTTTGCTTTGATTTGTTTTTTTTTTTTTTTTGTTATTTTGTTATTTATTCAGCGAATTTAATGAGAACTTATACGTTTTCAATGCCTAAAACATAGCGTCTCTCAAAGCGGGTCGCTCTATTTAAACTGAAAACTGACCAAGTGGTTCAAAACATTAGGTAGCTTATAGTTTTTATTTGATTTGCTCCTCATTGTCCTTTGCTCCTATACATTTGGATCTCATCTATACACACAACTACTCTCCGTTTACAGATGATTTTGCAATGTCACTCTTCTTCACCGGTATCGGTGTCGTCACCTAATTATCCAAGTATCTACCCAATCACGGCGCTTGCTCGACCACTTGATCATGCATCGTCCTGGTTCGCAAGGTTTCATCTTACCTTCAATACTTTTCAACTGAAGACGATCCTTACGGTTTGCGGAATTTGGATAGCTTGTCCAATATATGATGGAGATGAATCCCAAGCTTCCACGATTGGAAGGTATTGCAGAAACATCTACCACCGCAAATATTTTCTTCATGACAATATCTCTATCTTGAAATTCAACTCATTTGCAGTTAAATTTCAGAGGATTTGATGCCAGTTTTATTTTCTTCGGTGGTAAGTTGATTCTTCGGTAAATGCAAATTATAAAATTTTGGGGAAGTATGGGTGTTTTTTTTTTCAAGGATTAATTGTTTTTCACAATCACCATAACAAAAAAGAGTTTGCCTAGGAAAACGAATGCATGTATTAGTGCACCCTGGGTGTATTTTAGGAAGGCTTATTAAATATACAATAGTTTGCGTTTTCTTGTCATATGCTTCATCAATCTTATTTTTTGTTGAAGCACATAAAACACGCATTTCGGAAAGGAATGTTCCTGGAAATCCACAAGATTCTGTTTACTATTTTTTAAAAAACAATGGGGGTGGCTCTTGAGAAAATCATACAAAAAACCATACAAAAATAAAACATAAAACGCAAAGAGTTTAGATCCTCAGTCATTCCAGGGTAATGTTGTCAAGAGCTATTTATGGTCATCGTTGAGAACTTGTCTTAAAAGATTTTTTGTCCACGGAATAACTTTTGTATTTGCAAAATGTGCTGATGAGCACTACACCATGTGGATGATATGGCATTGGTACTTTAACATTGATCATGTACGGTTAAACGTTGTCATTTAAACAACCTTTGGTAGGCGAGGTGACTCTGAGAAATTGTGGTTTAGTATGTCTTATACTTTTTACTGTAACTGAAAAGCTGTCTAAAATGCCTGGAAAATTGTAGTTAGAAAACATGGAAACTTGTAAATAAACTTCGTTACAAGAAACGCATGTCTAATGTGGCCAGTTACATTGGGGTTCGTGAGGACCGGATTTCGTTTTGCGCGTATTTGGGCTATGTTTTTTTTTTAATCGAACAACTTTAGTTGCGCATTTTGAGAAAAAATGAATCCTTATAAATTTGTTTTTCTTCGTATATTAGACCTTGGATCTTTTGTGGTTACCCATGCATTGACAAATGCTACTATCAATCTATGATAGTTTCAAATGACGTTTCATTAGCTAATTACATGTGGTATATAATAACACCTAAAATATGACCGGAATCCATTTCCCTGTAGAATGAGTGGTAAAATCCTCTTTGAATCACACCCTAAATATTTCAAACCCCACCTTTTTTTTTGAGTCTAACATAATAAATAATTTATTCCTAACTCAAACAGCCATTAATTTTGAATTCTATGACAGATGTGCGAGAAAAAGCAAAAACAATTATGGTCTCTTTTCGCCCGCATGGATTAATGTTTCGCCCTATTTCCAACATATCAATATTTTTCCAATTTTCGTTTTCAATAATGTCGTCCTTGGGTAGTGATTATCATGTGCAACTTTTCTGGAACCATTCCTATTGATTTTTTTTCAAATGGGGTTCCACTTGAACACCCCACCCCGTTATACACCAACGCTAGTGCAACAGATCTTATAACAAGTGCCCTTAGTGTTCATCCCATTTTCGCTTGTCTTCTTTTTTGCATACGAATCTTTGGTTATCTCCATCCCACCCGACAGCCCACGACCTTCAAGCCATGGCCAACGACGGCGGAAACGACATTAACCCATGGCCAACAAACGCCCATCTACCTTCAACCCATGGCCAACCCATCATCCAACCACTGTCCAACCAAATCCTACCGAACATCCCTCAGTAAGACTTGACAATGCGCAGACAAACTCTGACGGTGTACGTTCCGCGCACGTCATCGTGACGTAACGCAGATTTTGCACTTTGCA
>JAMKCH010029554.1:0-16803 GCA_023653785.1 Ophioderma brevispina
AAAACTCCAATTTGTTAAGGGATTAATTTCAGAAGGCTTTGATATTGCAAAATTGATCATACAAAATTGTCAGAATTCAGTGCCAAAAAATTCTAAATCTTCAAATACAATAGATTGTATTTAACTGAAGATTCGCTGCATATCTCCTTAATAAAGCCACATTTTTGCAACCACATGCACAGGGAAAGTATACCATTGTTGTTTTGCAGTATTCATGAGCAATTTATAATCTGCAAATGCACTGAACATAGATGCATTATTTCTACCTAAAGAGCCACATTCTAATATATTTTAAAATGTATTACCCAAAATTTATCTTTGTATTACCAGTACACTGGTTATCCAATTTTATATGATCACAATCTCTTGCAAAAGATTGCTTGGGTATTCAGCTAAAACCCATACGGTATAAATAATACCTTACATTACCTCGACGGATCGGGTCAAACAATTGTTGCACCAACTGTACTTGATTTTAACCAAAATAACCAGTATTGATAACTATTTATGGTTTTCCACACACGTACATGTGAAAATTACCACAAGCACATGGCGATACCCATCCCGCTTCAACTCACTCAAATGTGCAGATTAAAGCGGAGGAATTTGATTGATTGTACTCAAAACTGTAATTGGAAAGAAAAAGATTTTGGTTGGATTACCCCCCCCCCCCCCCGTATGGCAGATAAATTCTGAGCACCACTTAGCTAGTTGAATTTGTCTTATTATGACTATTGTGGATGAAAATATCCAAGAACTTCCAGCTAACATAATAGGGCGGTTCCCTGGGTAACAGTTCTACGGTAACGGACGGACATTCAGACTCTTCCATTGCAAGCTCGTTATTAATAGGCAAAATCAAAATTCATTAAAAGTAGCCGAATGTCCTTCTGGTGCTGTGGAACTGCCAATTAAGATTACTGGGTTCCTGTAGGTAATTTAAGATATGGAATTTATGAACTTTCCCCAATCAGTGGTGCCTGTAATCAAAGATATATTATTATTGAAATGTAATACAAAGGCAGCCATTTTCCCCTACTTTGGGTTGGTGGTTGAATACATATCAAGCTTATGGACACATCCAGTAGAGCCAAGTGTTGGATTAAAGCTCAGAATTTTGAAAATCACCAACACCCTTTAACAAGGGATATTAAGAGTTTGGGACAATAAGTGTAGGGTTAAACATTTCACCCACACATGTGTCAAGTAACACCGACAGTCACTGATGCAGGCCCACTCATAATTTACATTGCAAAGTGTTTCGATAGATTCCTAAGAATATCATGGATGCAAGGCAGGACTTCCATGCTGTGTTTTGAGTGTAGTTTGTTTATGACCTTATTCTCCCTATGTGAAAGAAATGGGTGTTTCTTAAGGCGGCTACTTCTTTCTGACACCTTTAACCCAAATAAACAACAACAAAAACGTGTTGGCTCTATGTATTTTAAGGTTCCATAATTTATAAGTGTGTAAGAAAAGTGGGTACCTTAAGGAAACACCCTGTGCTAAGTATTTCAAAATAAGGTATGAGAGGATCCACCATAAAAAAAATGATTTGATATAGTTAAATCCTAATGCATTAGGAAGAGGTGCATTAAAAATGGACTGGTTTATGTGTTTTTGTTAGCAAGAGCCTTTTTGGGACAAAAATTAACAATACAGGGTGTCATGATGTTTGATTTGTTCTAAAAATAAGCGAGCATCAATTTGCATAATGAGCCTGCTCTATAGATCTCGATTTTTTTACTGCTGTGATAATTTTTCAATGTTCAATTAACAAGTTTCACCTGATTGTGAAAGTGAAAGCTTGGCTAAACACATTGTCCAATGGGGAGTATGTAAGAATGTGAAAGTGTAAAATTTACAATAATTCGCTGGGTGAAAAAAAGTGGTCTTGAGAAGAGGAAGTATAGTGTTCTTCACATACAATTACTATACATGTTGTACTGACAAAAAGTTACTTAAATGGCAAGCTAAGGAAGAGAGTTATGTCATTTAGGTCTTTGGTCATATGCAATGGTGGCACGCAGGCGGCAGTGCCCATCTCTCTTTCATTGGCGTGTGGGCCAGACTCCCCATATAAATAAGATTGCTGTGGGGGGGAGGGTTCGCCACTCTCCCGACAAAGCGAGTCTGTTTGATTCCAGATATGATGCGGTACCCAGTTTATACTCATGGGTGAGAGAGGAAGCGAGGTAAAGTGCCTTGCGCAAGTGACACAACACAGTGGTGCAAGCGGGGCTCGAACCCACAACCTTATTGCTTATGAGCCGAGCGCTGATCCACTCACCAATGTAAATGTCCACTATAAAGAGGTCATTATGTGACAATCAGTAACAAAAGTGTATGGAAACTGCCCGTTGGGAACTAACACTGTACTCCTCTTGGTCTATGCCTCTGATAATTCAAAGCAATTACTTTTCATGTGAATGTGGCCATCTGAAAAATAGACAGCCTGTCTCACAAAAAAATGAGTACAATCAGGAAATCATTTTTTTCAATATTATTATCTAAACTTATAGTAAGTAGTCGTGTTGTACATCAGAGAAGAGAAAGACCGGGCTTTCAGCATTTTGTTTCATCTCATTTGCTTGTTCAATGAGATGATAACTCCAGTACGACGGAACATAAAATGCGAGTTGTGCACTTCTGGTAAGAGTGCAAACAGTGAAAGAATTAGTTTTTAAAACCATAGTTAGCACATGTGACAACAGATCTGAAATCTAAAAGTGATTATCTTCATAAAGAACTCTCTAAAATCATACGAAAACATTTACGTAATGGGGAAAGTTATGATCAGTAAGTTCTGGTTTAAGATAAAGTGAATAACTTTTGACATACTGTATGTTTGTAGAATGAGAACACCCACATGAGTGTACAGCAAACCTGGAGGAAAGAGTTTTTATGGTCTTGAAGTTCCATGGAAACGCAAATTCTACCATAAAAAAACACCTGATAATTTGCTGCCTAATCAAATTTTTATTGATTGACTTCAACAATTTAATAAATGCACAAAAATAGTGCAATATTTTAAACCATGTTTTTGGATTTGGGGTGTTATTGGTCGCAATTCATTCCTTAGGGCATGATGTTTAACAGATAACAATTTTGTAATAAATCTCAAAGATCCATTCATTGATGTGCAATAAATATTGTATGTTATTATTTATGAAAAAGAAAAATATTTATCATTGAACTGATTATTTGTATTACAACTTGTGTCAATAAAAATAGACTTCCTTTGTTTACTTTATCTGTGTTTTGTTTCTTTGTCAAGTTGGCATCGTTATGTAAGCTTCAGACTAGCATGGCAAAATGCGCGAAACAACTCTGCCTATGCATAAAAGTGGCACAAACCGATTTTGGTGTTCGCACTAAATTGATTATATCTCTGGATGACAAAGAAATAAGATGAACAAACACCATTGGAAACCTGTTCTGGTTCTTTAATATTATACCAAGTAAGAATGACTATTTTGAAATTTCATATTAACAAATTTTTTTCTGATTGTACCATTGTTTTGAGAAAGGCTGTATCTGCCTCACAAATTAACTTGTCTTTACAGTACTACTCGAATACAAATTGTTTTGTTATCATATCAAGATACATATCTACATGTTTTTCACACTGATTATCAAAATTGACTAACAGTGAGATTAAAAATTACTTGGACAGGAGATACGCTACACCTTGTAAGCACAACAAGCTACACGTGAGGTTCGGCGCATTCTTCGAACCAATTACTTCCGCGAAACGTGGTGCGATGTTCCTCCTGGATCACGCAGTCCACACGCTCGCGTTGTTCGATTCTGTCCCACAAATTATTAATCAGACGTAGGGATTGTTTGACTTTAATAATATTAATGCACTAACCACTATTGTTGAATAACTTACAGTTACCTCGAGGCAAACATATACAGCATTTTTTATTGAAAATATACAACTTTGCATTTTCTAACATTTACTTACTACTCAAGTATATGGCCAATAAAAGTGTCCTTTGTAGAGTGAACATGTAAACCAAATGTAAATACTGGACAATCAATATTAAAAACTATGTAACCTTTAATCACAGTTTTAATTGAGCTTCCCTTTTTTCATTGTGTATTTAGATTTAATTTTATATCCCCTCCCCTGATAGACTTAACCACTTACCTCACGCTTCCATGGGGCCATGCGATGGAATTTGTTATAAGCCAGTTTTTCCGCAAAAGATCTCTTAAGTTTAAAACACAGCAGGCATTTGCAGGGTGCCTGCTTTCACATTGCCATTTTCATATGACAAGTGAACAATACAACAGGGTACACAGTTTCAAAGATTGTTTTAATTGGGGGGGGGGTCCATAATTGATTTGCAAAAATAAACCCACTGCAAAACATTTCAGCTTATATGGGTGAGAATTTCTTATTTGCACAGTATCCCATGTAACGGTTAATTACATTTTAAGATTTACACATCAAAACAAAAACTGAGTTCATCTCAGCCTTTGGAATTAAACAGTTTTTAAAAAAATGACCAGCTTTAAAAGGAACTATGTTTACATCTACATAAGTCTATATTATAAACTCCATATAGGAGTAATTTCTATCTCTCAACCCCATTCCCTCTCAAATTAAAAGTTTAAGGTGGATAATCGGCTACGGTTTCGTGCTGCAGATCTTGTTGAATCCATGATGTTGGTATTGTAAAAGAAACGTGTGCCAAATTAAATTTTTTCCAAAGGCATTTTAAGAGATATTTCACGTAATGCGTTTTCAATTCCCATAGACCGTTGTACAGGGCTGATTTTGGCAGTATAGAAAAATGAAACCAAATGGGGCAATTTGTGAAAAACCTACACTTTTTAATTTTAAATTATTTCTTCTCAGTAATGCTAATTTTATAAGATTGGTGTTGTTTTTTTTTTTTTATTTTTCTGTGTGTCACAAAAACAAAGAACAGGTGTTCGCAACACAACCTTTTTTTGTTGAAGTATTCTAGAAATACTGAAGTACCACTTTTCATATTTTTCCTAGAAGAAACTACAACTCTCTCGGTGATGAATAAGGTGTCTAACGAAGGAATCAAATTTAGAAATTCTCATGTGAGATTTTGCAGATTGAGTGTTTCTTTTGAAATATAGGTGTTTTTAATTTTTCCCTTTCCCTAAATTTTTTTTTCGCCTAAAATATTTTTTTCTAAAGAATTAAACACTTGATTCAAAAAGCCAACGTGAGATTTTAGGTATTTTGTTTTATACACCATCCCTAAAGTTTCAAGCTTAAAATCACCTTCCATTTAGGGCTGGGAAAAATTTTTATTGTACAATTAGGGAATTATTGAAAAATAAATAAAAACACTAAAACAAATCAAGGAGTCTTGAAACTGCAAAAAATTGTGGATGAGAGTTCAACCCATTACATAGTCAGTTTAAACTACATTGTTCAGTTTGTTGATTTTATGGTCATTTTTCTTGTAAGACCATTTTATTCCGATGATCCTAACCTTAACTAGGGTTTACCATTTTGACTTTGGATGAACGCCTGGGCCACCAAGAATGCCAGCAAAGTACCATAGCTCCTATATATGAACATTGTTTAACATCAACCCTCTGATTCTTATACTAGAAAGGAAGAAGAATAACAGAGAGATGTAATGTAAGGACAAGGTCGGATGGAATTTCGTCTGGCCTGAACATTGCTTTCATGCAGTCTTAAACATGCGAATTGCAGTAAGCCGCAGCTGTAAATCGTGACCATACAAATGCACACTGGGATAAAAAAAAATAATCCTACGCTTATTAGCGCTTGAGCAAATGCATAATCTCTATATAACATCTTAAATGGTGCCTTTTTAAATGTTTGGAATAGCACAAGTTCCGCCATCACAAAGAAATGTCGGACACCTGTTACTGTTTCATTCAACCTCGCACTCTTTGGTTGGCCCGGGCTACGTCATCAAAATGATACGCCCAGAACACTGAAATAATCTTTTATTTTTAGTGGGAATAGGTTTTGAGAGACTGAAATTGCTACTACTTACTTTGCAACTGTCATAACCCTATGCTGATTTCATATTTAGGGTTTGTTCCCGTTAATTTTAGTTGACTATTTTTAAATTAATCCACACCTATAATTTCGCAGTTCTCGGGTTTCGCGCTCGCTATATTCAATAATTTAAGCTGTGGGCCGCCCCATGACCTTTGACCCTGGCACGTGGAACCTTTGGATCTCATCAACATATAGGGATCGCATGTGCACCTATGACCAAAATTTTGGTTCCAATTGAAACTTCAAATTTTCAATTTAGAATCAATTTACCTTTTTAGCCATTTTTCAACTTGACCTCACATGACCTTTGACCTGTTCAACATGACCTTTGACCTCATCAACATATGAGGGATCCCATTGTGCCACATTAACGGAAGTTTTGGGTTCCATTGAAGTTAACTTTTTCAATGAGGTCAATTTAAAAAAAAACTTAACATTTGTGACACACACATCACACACACAACACACACACATACACACAACACATACTTCACACGCACCATGGATTGCCAAAAAAATGCTAACTCAGAGTTGGGACTTCTGTTGGTAACTGTATGGTGCTCCATTGAAGAATGTGTGTCAGTGAAATTTCGCTCTACTCTACAATGAGAAGTGGAATTGAGTTTAGAACCAATGACGTAAATATAACCCCAGACCCGAAGATTCTTCCCCGAAACAGCGTAACCAACGTCGAGGTGCCCAAAAGTTTAATAATGAGCATACGCACTTCAATTATCATAGTTTTAGGCCACCATATTTGGTTTACGTATCGTCTTATTTGGAAATCCCAACTCATATTTTAATAGGCACAGCGTTAATTTACGTTAGCGAGGTGAAAACAACAAGCACAACTGATGCCACATGCGATCATGCTATCTCACATGCTATCACCTCCGGACTCAAATATCTCTTTTCCTTTAAGCAAAATTAACGGGGTCATCGGGAGTTTTTTTGTGCATTAGGAATGTCAGGAATCTTTTAGAATCATGGTTTCTTACTTCCATCGATTGATTTTTCGCAGAATTATTGCAGAAAAATCTTCCGGCAGACAATGAAACACTGGGGAAATGCAGCACTGATAACATAACCGCGTGACGCACAGATTTTTATATTCGTGTGCTTGCGCACCAACAGCGACGACCTCGCGTGTGCTTTCGCAACAACGACCACGGCGCGCTGAGGGTGAGAGAAAGCGGTTTCGGGCTTGGACTATTCCATATACACGCGATTCACTTCTTCCTCTTATATAGTCCATGGTTTTAGACCTATAATAAAGGAATCTATAGGTGGATACAGATTGGGGGTATCAAAATCTCAAATGCAAAATGGCCAAAAAGTGTATGAGCGAGGGCCTTCTGTTTAGTCAACCTCGAATTATACTAACCCGGGATGTGGATCACAAGTTCTTAACGCACCAACTGTAAATACAAGAGAGCTAATCGAGTGCAATAACAATTATTCAAACAACAAATGTGTCCTTAACCCTTGTGATGCAGTTCATGCCACATTGGAATTAGTGTTCCTACTACTTTTTTGCAATAGACCATATGATATCTATATACTATAGTCCGTGTCTCTACCTTTGTGCAGTGATGTCTAACATTTACGCCCGAGTTCAGAAATGCTTTCTTTATCTCGCGCATAAATATCGCCGTCGCTTCAAAAGTCCAGCACAAGCGGTAGCCGCATCACTTTTGAACCTACTTTACCACAGTCCAGTCCCTCTTGCAATAGCAGAGGGACTGGTTCAAGACCATGTAGAATTAATGCAAGTCAATTTCCAGTTTGTTACAAGTAAATGCACTATATATTATTTCTCTTTATTATGCATATTAGTAAGTCAGGTTCTGTAGGATAATGCATTTAGGGCCCCCTTCTACAAAATCAATGGCAACACATTGGTGAACAGTGTTCATCACAATAAACAGTCACATTTACCAAATTTGTGGTCACTAATGTATACATCTAGTTACAAATTTAAAAATAGTTCTTTTAAAAAATTCTGGTAAAAATGCAACATTATGCTTAATACAACAGCATCATTATGATCACATTTTTAAATGTATTTGATACAGAATTACTGTTAAGATTCTTAATAGATTACCTCTGAACAACAGTATTACAGTTGACTGTTTAAAATACTCAACAAAAGGTAACAATTCCACATGATTTTGAAGAATGATACATTGTGGGATTTCAAGTATATACAACATTTCTCTAGAAATATAAATAAATAGTTGTGGATATTTAAATAGAGATTGAACCTTTCAGGAGCAACACACTTGAATACTGTCTTGTAAATGATGAGCCTAGTGAATTACGGTTTTTAATGTTTCTTTCTCAAAATACAAAGCACATTTCTGCTTGATCCAACTCCGTGCAAACTACTTTCTACTCCAATTCAAATCTACTCACAAATCAAAATCAGCTTGTCCTCATTAACCACTACACTGCATAAAATAAACATCCTGCAGGCAAAGGTATTTAATGTGATAAGGTTGAAATATTAGGTCCACATGTTTCCCTGTGGTCATTTGGGACCACCATCTCAAAAGCCACTGACCTATGACTAGACTTGTTTGGACTCAAACGAATGCATTTTTCATGATTACAAATAAGTCATAAATAACAAATTTTTTAGTAATAAAGAACCATGAGAAATTTCACTCTGAAGCACCTACAGTTGCCTGCATAGCCAAAGTGTTAACCATAACCACCCAAATACAACTTGTGTGATGCACAAAGCCAGTAAGTGCAATAGCTGCCGTTTGTCATCAGAAATCGACATCAAACATACTATTATCCAATCTTTGGTTAGTGGCTCTTGCACTGGTTCTTCAGGCCACTCTGTCCTTAAAGATTCGTGGCGCCTGAAGATGTGTGTCCACTGAAGATCCATTTCACAAGCCACTGATTCAAGAGAGTTATCCTAAGCAATGGCAAGCTCTAACGACCTGCTTCATTCACAAGACACACTGTTTTTCCAAGCAGTATGGCATTCTATAGGTTTAATTCCTTTAAAAGCAAGCAAAATATTTTAATCGCAGTAACATATTAAAATAAATACCGTATACTAAAAGCAACACATCATTTGGTCTTCATTCTCTGACAGGAGCATGGCCTTGTTTTTGAATAGAGCCTGCAAGGGCACCCCCCGAATCCCCGAGAACTTCCCCGGACCGGACCGACCCGGACCTTACCGAAACCGGGTCGGGTGCATTTTAGCACATTATTACCCTCCCGGTCCGGGCCGGGGATCATTTGGACGGTCGGGTAGGTCGGGCTATTGTGGCTTTCGGTCCGGGGAAATAATTTAAAGCTGTTAAAAAATCAGAGCAACATATATGAAAATGTATATCTGGGACTGGCCCGGTTTATCTAGTTTTGCAAACCTCACCATCACATTTTTCCCGGCGACGGTTCGACCTTCAGACTTAATATGCAGTAATTGGGAGTGCTCTGTCCCCCATTTCTCAAACTGGTTTGGTCCTGAAATCCTTTACACTCATGCACATGACCGCATAGTTACGAATCTGGCGTAAATTTATGGACTTCAAAAATCCACCAGTGTGTTTCGTTTATACACTAGGATTCGCTAGTTTGGCCCAGTTTCATTTTCCTTTGAATACATAAGCATAACCAGCACTGCACTGGCGGCGCTTCCCACTGAATCTCTCTCTTCACAGACCGGCTGAATGTTCGCTGGTTTCCTGAAAACTTGTATATTCCCTTATTATGAAGAAAACGAGTGGAACCAGCGCAAACGTCTGACCGGGGGGTATGACATGCCAACCCTAACAGCAACAGACAGCGAATTCCCTTAGTCGCAAAGTCGGCATCTGATCCACGTTTCTCGATTGTGAATTTTAAACATTTGGCCGTTATTTTTGAAGATAAACCTTACCTCCACCATATCTAGGGATTTTGGCTTGAAAAATGGGCCATGTCTAAGGGATTTTCTTTCTGCGAAAAACTAACCCAATTGGTACTTGTATACTATAGTGCCCTTCACGACAACTGCAACTTGTTTAATTTCATATAAAAAAACAATATGGTCGCCAAATTAGCACTCATATATGAAATGCCCATAAACATGTATATAGATTCTATGGGGTGTATAAGGTTCATGATACGGTCCTTTTCTGTCATAACTTGGCGAAAACGGTTTACTGCAAAAAAACCCACCCATAAACGAATCTTATCGTTAAACTTCACGAACAAATGGGCGATCAACTTGACAAATCAGGTCTTGGAAAGGAAATTTGAGCAAAATTGTGGTTGTGATATGATCCAGATCCTGTCATAACGTCGGGTTAAACGTTGTGTTTGCATATGAGCTCCCCGTAGTCGCGTGTGCTGTTATCTAACGTTTCGTGCTCGGACCCTACGTTGAGTCATAGTCGTGGTAGACCCCCATATCCATGAATGAAGACCAAATTTGAATAAATAAACGTTCTCAGCAGTCTAGGGGATTTTTGAAATGGCGCGAAAATTGCATTTTTCACCAATTTCTTCTTATCTACGAACTAAAAGTTTTCGCATAACAAAATTGCTTTAAATGATGCCTTCTTGCCGTATGGTAAAAATTGATGAATTCATCAAGCAGTTTTGGAGGAATCAATCAGGCATATTAATGCTATTTAGGGATTTTTTCCATAGAGCTCCACGGAGCCTGGCAACCTCCAAAAGCCCAACTCTAGTATCGAACAATGTCGGCGTCCTTAGCCCGCCCTGGTCCATATGCGTAATCCCCCCATATTTGATGAGGGGATGGTCAATACGTTCATCCTCCCAATGTTATTGCCCGGTTCCTGCATTTTTTGACCAAATAACCTCATATTTTACTATTTAGTTAAAAATGGTAATTGCTGCGCGCTTTGCGCGCATTTTTGGTTCTAATTACATCACCTTTAACGATTTTAGCTTCTAAAATGGCAAAATTTTAGCGCGCTTGTCGCGCGAACATTTGCTAGTAATAGGAATCTTTTTGGCAAACCCCAAGTTCATTCATAAATTTTCATCAACCCCCATCTCCCCAATGGCAAAAAGAAATTTACGCCCTTATAGGTGATCCGTCTCATCACATTTTCTGCCTCCATTTCACTGATATGTCCCTAACATTTACAAGAAATATTTTTTGTCAATTATTATACTTCGATTTCGAAAAGGTAAACTTTGAACCAAGAATGGCAAATGGCGCAAGTATCCGTAATCCAATTTTTGAACATAACGTAAGTACCAGTAGCGCGGTAACACCAGGACAAGTGAATCTGAAAACAACTTCACACCGTTCTACCGGGGAATTGACGGAGTAAATCCGTTCTGGTCTATAAAAGAGGCGGCCCGGTCCATGAAAAAACTAGCCGGTCCGGGTTCGGGCGGGTTTTGCCCTTAAATTATCGGTCGGGTGGGGGCGGGGACTGATACACCGGGGTATTCCGGGGTCGGGGTGACAAAAATCTTGCCCCGCAGGCTCTAGTTTGAATTGCACTAGTGACGACAGAATCCCTGCGTCAAAGCTCGTCGTTGATGCTTCTGCTTCTTCGCTCATCACTACTTTCTTCCAGTTCATCGGGAAAAACTTATCCAAGTCTTCCATGTTTACAGTTATAAAATTTCTTTTCAGAGACACTCGCATATCCTTATCCACATCTAGAATATGAAATACTGTATGTAAATATTTGTAGGTAAAAAGAAAAATACATTAGCATCAATAAACTTTTTTAATACCTGTAAAGTGTAATATTTTGTAGTGTACAAAGAAAACATACATAGCGTCAATTAAAACTCTTCAAATGTTTTCATTGGATCACCACATCACAGCTGCTTCAAAGTACTTTATGTATGGCAACATCAAAAGAAGTACAACGGTATCAAAAGTGGTTTGACACCCATTTTGATTATTTATTGCACTAGCTCCAATCCTGAGCAAATTTTTATGAAATTTCATTGCTGGCAAACCGGATTTTTTTCTACTGTTGTTACAAAGATCTCTATAGAGTTTAAAAATAGAGGGCACTAAAATGCAAATCATGGTATCCAAGAAATCTTATTTTGACATTGCCATTGGTTAAGTGTAATTATGCAAACACAGTACCAGAAGTCATCATGGTCTACAACCACCAAGTTTGAATGTTGAAGTTCATGGGTTGTTTGCATTTGGCGGTACATGGTTATCAGTCCGCGTATCTGGGAGGGGAGTGTTTTGCGGGGCATGGGCACCCAGGGGTTCATGCCAAAACATGCCAAATCAGCCTATTTTCGGCTATTAATGGTCCTTTCCGCCCCCGGGGTTCCCCCCCAAAAGGCAGGTCTGGACCACCACTCAAATATTCGCTAAGAGTATTCTCTGATCAACTATTGAATCCCTGTGCTGCATTGTTTTATTCATGTACAGAAAACAGGGAACTTTCACGAGGGTTATTTCGCTGATAAGACTTGAACTGCGACAATAAACCTCGTCAAGGTCTTCAACATACATGGAAAGTAAGCATTGTGATGGTCAATATCCATTTAGCACACACGAATGTGACCCTTGTCCTCCTTCACAAAAAAATTATGCTCGTGAAAATAACCCTGTTTACAGTAAGACGTTTTAGGTGAACTCCGCCCTCCCGTTTTGTAAGTGTACTTACTGCTTTTTCTGCATTCAGTGGTAGTCCTGCACTGATTCCACTTTTTTCAACATCACCTTCTGTATGGAATCCCTCCCTAGCTCATCAATATATTCACTATCTCAACCCCCCCTCTGAAACAAACACACATTAGGAAATATTCTTTGCCATCATTTTCCATAACATACAACTCAGAGTTTGATTTAATTCAACTATATTTTTACCATTGGAGCTGGAGCATTATATCAAAACTGACTCTAATTTGTTTAACATGATATTCCACACTGACCCCATTGTGGCTCTGGCAAACTAAGATACCCATCATTATTTATCTCATTTGGAAATGTGTTACTTTTTCCATAACATAGAGTCCAATTACTTGTTGGGGAATGATTGTCAGACTCGATAGTCTTATAGATTCCATCACAACTTATTTCACACAGAAACAGGGCTAAAGACTATCGTCACTGTCTTCAACAGAAATCTGTTAAAGTTACACAACTGGGTAGTAGAAATGTGTCCAAGTCGGTCTTTTTGCAAGTATTTCTACACACATCATAACTCATTCCTAGTTTACAGTCAGTAACAGAACAGATGTCCTCACTTCCCATTAACTATAGAATACCTGTTCGTCATTACCATCAATGCCGCTGCTAATCCATGAAATTATCACAGAGTTACTATTGCCCATCCTTGATTGGCATAACAGATAGCTTATTCACCCGGCTCAATTTAGTCCACTGTCTTATGAGCCCAACAGCCGTTTCATTTTCTATCTGTCCTTTTAGTTGTCAATAACTGGCCCACTATGCCAGATAATTTCTTCTTGAAAATAATTGATACTAGAATCTTGGGATTACTCCTCACTCAAATTTTTGGGTACACATGTGTAAAGCAGTTGCTATTTTTGATGCAACGGTCCCCAAAGAGTCGATTTATTGGGCTTGACACTTTGCACTTGGGTCACCACCCCCCCCCTAGCGATTCTTACATGATTGCATAGTGAGAGTAAATTTCAAATCAAAGCACAAGCGGCAGCACCAGGACACTATGTTAATCAACCTTTATCACTCAATTGGAAGCACCAACCTTATCCTTCAACCTACCCTTCCCCAACCCCCATCAGTCAATGTGGGAATTGGCAAGACTGCTGCTGATGATACCACATTCAAGATCTAATGGGAGAGCTGGGGAACATTTTTCAACTAATAATTCAAAGTGTTCTAACAACTATTTTCACAATATTTTTATTGCATCATTCACGCTTAACCCTAGTCAAGATTTGCTCATTGATGCAATATCAGGATAACCTTTCAAACTGGGTAAATTATGATAGCACCTAAGTCAGTGGGTTTGTGAAATGTGGGCATTTTGGGATCATTTTAAAAAACACTGACCTAGGACGATGCTTTTTTTGGACTCATATGAATGTCATTTTTTCATGCCGATTCCAATGTGTCCACAAAAAATGCAAAATTTTAAATTTTTTTTGAAAAATGAAACTTTTTACCTGGACAAAATATAGTCCCCTGCAAGATCCAAATTGTAAGCCGTGTGATTTCCAATTACAATGATCTAGAGATGTCAGCTCCAGCAACCCCTACGACCTTGCCCGACTATTCCCTCCTTTCATGGTCATCAATCTTGCATGTAGATCTCCAACCAGCACAGTCAAGCAGAATGTGAAAGGGAAGACAAACTAGTGATGTTGCATTGTGTCATGTGTATCAAAGTGACGGATGTTTCACGGAAATTACATAAACCTTTTTGGAGAAAATCCAATGTGAGAAATGGCCAACTTTGCAGTATGCAAAATATAAAAGGTTAAAATTATTAACTTTCAACTCAAATGTGATCTAATAATACTTTAAAATTTTTATTACAGTGGTATTTATGCAATATACGCAGGTTGATATACAAGAAAATTGCAAAATTAGTTATCCATATTGAAACACATAAAAATACTATATTTGCCAATTTGTTGTAAGACTAACGGATGATGAATTTTCCCAGACTTCTGCAGTGTCAGTATCCATCAGCATGTAATACACCCAATCGCAATATTTTAAACATCAGCCCGCATCCACGTGCATCATCTCAATTTCCTTCTTGAGGTTTTTCATACTAATGGACGTCTAGTCTATGTTCAAGTTTTGGTCATTTGAATCTCAATATTAGTGTTTCTGTAACAAACATCAATCATTTTATCTTGTTTGTATACCTAATCATTTTTAAATCAATCAGTTTTCATTAAAATTGTAGTTACCGTAGTACTCAAATGCCACGTGTTACGAAGACTCAGCATCTGTCACTGTGCAAACACCAACGTCCTCTATTCTTATCTCCACCAAAAATGGCCATTTTTATTAAATTATTTATTCCATTTGAAGCTTGTTAGAGCTTGATATTTAGTACTTTTTTCGCTATACCTTTAAAACAGTGGACATCCATCACTATATTAGTACACCCTGATGATTGTACAAAGTTAAGCAACATCAAGTGCTTCCACCTTGAGACTCTATTTACGTTTTGGCAGATTATGAATAAGATGTTGACCAACCTTATTTGCTCAACTGAGGCTAGCCATGTTCAACTGATGGAGAGGCATGTACTCGGGTAGTTCTTTCCATTGGGCATCTGTTCGTCAAACTGCAGCATGTGTACAAACCAAACATTCACTGCTAAATTACGGCCCTGTGAATTGCCCGTGTGAAACCACCTAAACAAGTCAAGAAGAAAGCAAACACATGGTTTTTATTCTACTTCTTTTAAAATTAAAGGGACATACTGGCCGAAAAAAAATGTACATACTGACAAGGACCGCTTACTGAAATCACTTCCAACAGTTTGAAAACAATTTGGATTGTTTCTGGGGGGGGAGTGGCAGTTTTGTGGCAATTTCTTCTGAACACAAGGATTTACCAAACTGAAAAGCATGTTGTCATCATCAGCTCACAGACCCTTGCTATTTGTATATGCAATCCCGCTATCCATCTTTCCTTTGCGCAATCGAAATATCTTACACAACCGAAGTACAATGCCTGAATCCCGGCCTGAATGCTTTTGAATTGTGTCGCAAAACATGCTAGATACACTGTAAATTCTGTGTGAATGTGATGTGAACACCTTGCCTTTCTGTTCCAGAAATTGCCACAAACTACCACCTCCCCCCCCAAAAAAAAAACTCTTCCTGTTTTTACTGTTTTACAGAATATAAACATCCAAATTGTTTTCAAACTCGTGGAAGTGATTTCAGTAAGGGTCCTTTTCATTATGTCAATTTTTTTTCATGCCATTATGTCCCTTTAATGTTGAATTTACACAAAGTATGAAAAACAAATCTGGAAAAAAATTACACATACGCATGTATATATACCTAGGGCTATATACTCTGTTGTATTCCATTGATACTGATGGTTCATATTACTTTGGTTCTCAACTTGACCAGACGTACCATTAACCGTATGACTGTGAAATCTTGTGCTATCTACTGTAGACAGCATCAAAGCTCAATACTTTGAGCACCGTGTGGGAGTTGTATTACAAGATTATGGAAAATTGTGTCCTTGTATATACTGTTTGTCTTGCATGTAAAATCTTTTTAAAAATTATATGGGATGGTGTTGTCAATTATTGAAAACTTTCCCTTTTTGACAATTTCCTCAATTTCAGTGTGGAATACCCTATTCGTACATTTCTATCAGATACCTTTCTTCGACCACATTGACAAAATTCTTCAAATGGGCTAATTTTTTAGTCCATTTAAGCTTACAGCCTTCAAGCTTACAGCTTAAATGCTGACTCAGTGATTTCCAGAGGATGTTGCAATCAATTTTCTAACGAATTGTGTTTTTGCATACACAAAATGCTTGTCCACATACTAATCACTATCATCATCAGCCTATATCTGTCCACTGTTGGACGAAAGACTCAACATGTTTCCATGCTGGACTAATCACTATGCAAAATAGTTAAGCTCAAATCGATGTCCTTCATATAAACAAAATTCCGGATCTGGAATTTCAATATCACACAGTATCCTATGGGACTGTTTTACTACACACAAAATGAAAAAAAAAATGATTCATCTCAAACTTTTCAATTGCACAGTTTTGATGACTATCTTAAAGTTCATTTGACTATTTTTAATTAAAAGGG
>JAMKCH010029555.1:0-37639 GCA_023653785.1 Ophioderma brevispina
CTAGGACCCAATAACATTGCCCATTTATTTGAAAAAGAGCCCAACCAAATTAAATCTTGAGTTTATACATTGAATTTTACTTAGGATTTTCATGAGTCCTGCACTTGCGACTTACTCATGCTTATTTGATGAAAATGTCTTGTCAAATGGGTAAATTCTAAAGAAGATTCTATACCCTTGGAACAACATTAAAATATGATCAGGGTTTTATTAGAAAATTAAATTCTTGTTTGGGCTTGAAAAACTATAAAAAAATATTATTCTTGTACATGTAAGCAGCAATTCTAGTGCACTATAAGAATTCATAGAATTAAGAATGTTTGAGTTGCCATAACAAGTGCTTGACTTTAGCAAATTGTCCCCTCTGCTGATTAAATAACACAAATTAATGCTAGCCAAGGACCAGGGACGGTACTCAAATCAGTTATGCCATCGAAGGCAGAAAATGGCCCAATTATGAATGTCATACATCTTAATGAACTTTGCCTTTTGACTGATATAGGATGCTTGTATTTACATTTTCCTTGGTTTTGTCTTTCGTTTGTAGGTGCATGGCATTGTTAATGACCACAAAGATTTTGTGATGGGCATTATCAGTACTGAATGAACAGTGCTACCGACAATCCTGATCCTTTCTATTTTGAAAGCTTAAAATTGGATCAAAAGCTGCATAAGATTCCCCCATGAAACTAGCATAAACGTCATGTTCATAAGTTATTCTTTTTGGGCATCAGCATACAGTTAGTCGGCAGGTCAACACAAAGTTACATTGTTCACAAAAAAGTGTTGGACAGGGTCATTTACAACAGCTTTCACAAATCAATAGGCAACCGACCTTGCCATTGTCCACATTTCCCTGCACCCGTATGCAGTTTAAATTGATGGAAACCAGGCCCACGTTATAGCATTCGGAGAATTCAATTCGATGACGCCCAGTATATGTAAAGTTATACATTTTCCGTGGTCTGCGCTTTATGAAAAGAGTAGCGAGTAACACGTACACGAATTTTTTGAAGCACAAAGTCAATAATGATGGGGATGCTTTAAATTTGGTGGGATTTACTATATTGAGAGACCACGCTTTTTCCAAAACTTAAAATTCATCACCTTATATAATTTGTTGTTTTTAACCACCAAACTCCCTTTTCAACATCATATAGACCAACTTAGATATGTAGTTGACATCACGCAACAATAATACATGATTTTATAATGAATTCAGGTATTTGGACCTCAAATAAGGACATTTTCAAGAGCGTTTTCGACCAGATATTGAGGTACAGTGATTGTATGTTTTTCATGTGACAAGAAAATAACGCACGTGGCGTGGACATGATTGACTGTTTCTCTACATATTTGGTAAAACGTTGCAACAATATGGGTTAAGGGTTAAATGTTTGAGTTAGGGAAGTTTTTTATCTTACAAGCTAGGCGTGCCACTAAGAGGGTGTTTGAAATCAATCCCATGTATGCATAGCAATGTGCCTATACTATACTGTACTAAACACATGTCAGTCACTTAGGGATAAAAAGTGTTCCAAAAGTTAAAGAACCACAAGCCATTTCATATCATGCAAAAAAAATTCCCTAAGTACTAACAGCTTTGTGGGCTAAATGGAATTAAAGTCGGGTTTTTATGTGGTCGAATAAGGATTTTTATTGATCAAATGACCCTATTGAGGTGAAACTTTTCCCCAAAACTGAATGCATTGTGGGATTGACTCTCAAAAACACCCTCTGCGGCGGCACTAGTGATCAAAGATCACTTTGTTTACAAAATCATTGGGCAAATCAAATCGTTTAAGCATGCCATGATGCATAATAAGTTCATTACAAGATTTCCTTAACAAGACAAAACCAGATGGTGTTTTGAAGCGCGTCAACAGACCATATCCAGGCAGGCAATTTCCATGGAGAGTATCCGGCAAAGGTGAGCTATTTTATAGGCCAGGGTATATGTCTGTCTGTATGTCCGTATGCCTATTTTCTAGGGAGGCAGGGGGTGTACGGTTGGCGCAAACTGGGGGTGGGTGGGTGTGATGTAGCGGGCGGGCCAGCATCAAGTGGATTTGGTTAGCGGCTAAGCGGGCCCCACGGGGTGGGTAATCGCCAAAACAACCCGAAGAGTATCCAACATAAGGTATAAAAGAGTATCCAAAAGTATTCCAAACAAGTAGTACTGAGCAAAGTTTTTTACATTTTAAATAAAAATAGGGGAACCATGTGTTTATAGTAAAAAGGCTGTGTGCATGCGCCAGTGGCCACGCATCAATTCCTGGTAGGTGTAGTATTTCAAGTTTCAAGGTTGCACTGCGAATAGGGAGTTCAGGATAAGACCACAAATGGGGTCAAGACATGGTTGTATGGACATGAAACTTGGAGAGGGTGGCGGGTGATTGCTGATGCTATCAGGTCATTCAAGGGCAAAGAACGGAAACCCGAGCATCAGTCAAGCCAGGGAATCGCGAAACCCGGGGACCGCCTAGGTAGAGTATAATAAGAAAATCTGTTGTCAAGAGTGATAAGGAGGTTAGGCAACTATAGGGATTTGCTAAATTAGAAAATCAACAAAAAAATCGATCAAAATCAGATTTCTTGCTGTCTGTAACATAGGACAATGTATACTAACAGGTACCTGAAAGATAAGACTAGAAGATACCTAAGAAGGGACAAATAGATATTTGAGTCATTAGTCCGTACAGGACTTAACTACAAAACCGTTAATTGAATGGCGATTCATATCGTTAAACAATGCCGTTTTCTTCATTCTGCAATTCTTTCAGTTGGAAACAGGTGGTAACTTATGCTGGAATTTTACAAGAACTTATAATTCACGTTTAAGGTATTTTCTGAAAAAAGTTAAAATATTTTGATTCTCCGAAGGAGGGGGGGGGGGGGGGGGGTATCACTGATAGTGTCTTTAAAGTCATAGCAACTGAGCTCAACCAGTGTAATGGCTTGGATTTGCTGCCATCTGGGACTGTTGCATATGAAGTGGGTTTGGTGTTCCTCCAGACTTTTGTGACGGTGGCGGGTACCTTTACCTTAAATAAATTCTGTTTTAGCTGTCCTAAGTTTCTATCCCTGGTAGTTATGCCATAATGTAGTAAAGTCTCACTAATCTTATGGGATTTTGTAGAGCCATGGCATTGGGCAATTGGTATTAATGGAGTGGCAATACTCAGGAGAGAAGGACAGAGAGATAGCCGTAACCCAGTAAGAAACTTACAAGGATTGTTATTGTGAAGCATCAAGATCCCCCCATGAGATTGCACTAAAAACCGCATACAGTGTCAGGAAAGTTAGGGGTTGATAATTGTGTGGTGGGGTTCTGGTGTGGTCAGGTAGCAGAGGAGGGGTAGCCACAATTTGCGACACCCACTGCAGGCGCACCAGTTGAAGTCAGCAGCCTTGACGGAATTAAAGGGCACGTGTACTGTACTTATTCCGTAAAGGCATGCTGAATTCAACGGGGTGCAGCCTGCAGTGGTGCGCAAATTGTGGCTACCCAGCAGAGAGTTTGGTTGTTTAAGTATTGCAACGCAGTGGGATAATCAGTCGGGCTGGTGTTCTCAAAGGAGTCTAAATTTAGACCAGGTTTAATCAGAGTTAGTCCTACATGAATGGACCTTTTCTCCTTATATCTAGCTAAAAGTGTCATGTAGGTGAGAAACTGGGTCTAAATTATACAAATGAGCCGGGTATTCTCAAGGGGGTATCTTACATTAGATCCCCTTTACAGATTTTAAGGCTTCCGTTAATGGCTACATCAGAAAAGAGGTGGCAAATGCGGTGGGATTCATTCCTAATAATAAAAATACATGCTTTTCAACCAACTGTTGGAGTAGCTGGCAGTTAAGGTTGATTGGACGAAGGGACGCGATTGTATTAGCGCGAGGTAAAATTGGTCATACTTTATGACCCATAGTCATTTGCTTAGAGGTGAGCCAGTACCTCGGTGTATTCATTGTGATTGTGCTCTTCTGTGAAACAGTATACTTGAGTGCGTTGATTATGCCGCTTAGTCGTAGAAAATATTACAGTTTCCAGATTTGAAAACATTATTTCAAGATATAGGCTCTTTCAGGTGATAAATTCCTGAAGGAGGCTGATTGTTAAATATTTTTAAATTTTTAAAAATGTGACTTTGAATTTATTGTGGTGTATGTTTATAAAGATTTTGATGTTTTTACTAACGCTATCGACACGATATGACACAATAGTGTTGAGTTGTCGTTACACTTTAATACTCACTCAATGTAGAATGTCTTCTAGGGGCCCAGATTTGAAAAATTATTTCAAGATATTAGGCATCTTCAAGGTGATAATTCCTGAAGAGGATGATGTGTTTAAAATTTGTTAACTTTTTAAAATGTTGTAACTGAAATTTGTTTGTTTTTTTTACTGCTGTATTTTGTAACAGTTTTGATGTTTTATAAGCTTAATGAAACGATATAACACAATTGTGGTTGACTTGTCGTTAAACTTTAATACTCAACTCACTCGCTCATCATTAGATATCAGGTCCTCCTGGGAGTAGTACCAGAGGAGATTAAAGGTGCGTGGTCCGATAGTCTTTGGGACCCCCTGATTTTCCCGGGAGAAGTATTGATTTTGTATTCAGATAAAAGGCCGAATTTTTCGATTAGTGGTCTGAAATTTGAGCCCTCAATCCCTTTAATTCCCAAGATATAAATAAAAAAACGCCTGTTTTAATGGTTAATGTCAATAGTAGACACAGTAGAATAGAGGCTTGCAATTGCATTATTTTTCTACCCGCACAAACCGCACGTTTGTTTTCCGTAGAATTGTTGGGGCGTGTCAAGTGCCAGGATCTCATATAAAGTAGTGAACCCAATAGACATAAATCGAAATAAGCACCTTTAAAGGAATTGATAAACCATCTTCACAATTCACAAACACATCAAACCTATTTAACTTGGAGCCTGAGTGTCAAAAAAAATCTTCTCCAACTCATGCCCTCTTATCATTCTGGCCCACAGGGTTATACGCAGGATTTATTTAGGGGGTGTGGGACTTTGAAAAAAGCGTACTTTTCTGTAAAAGTGGGCCTACCCCCCCTAAAAATTACCCTTTTTAGACTTTTTGAACATCTCAGTCATCACCAAAAAGTGGACTTTCTTGTCAATTTTTTTTCTAAATTTTTTCACCTTTTATAAAAAAGTGGACCTTTTGCCACTTTTGTGAATTTTGGGGGGTTGTGACCACACCCACTGCATCTCCCTCCGTAGGGCCTTCTGGTCCTAGTATTATCTCACTAGGATATTGAGTGATGATTTGGTCACAGCTGTTTGACCCCATGCCAAAAGAATACCTGTTTTTGCTATACTCCAATAAAATTGACATTCTTTTCTTTAGTTTCATCATTAGATAGATCTCCCCATAGGGTTAGGATTTCCAATTTGTATCTCTTTATATTTCATTAATTTAAAATATTTAGTTACGCTTTTTCCATGTAGAAAAGCGATCCACTACCGGAGCCTCTGTGCCCTCGCAGAACATCCAGTATATCTGCGTTTATCAATATATAGTATTCTTAAACAGCTTTGAAAATGTAAGCAATTTCAATTGGTGATGCCCGGGTTCAATTCGACAATTGAACCCAGGTAGTACGCGCTGCATATTGACGTTATTTGGAGGTTGAAATGCTCGCGTCATAGCGCGTTTTGCTACATTCGTGCGCGCCTGCCAACGTTGCGTTTCGGGTTGTTCGATTTTTGTCACTGGGTGTTGGCAGTCCTTTCTTGTTGTATTTAAGCCATAAGGATGGTGAAATTTGGTTAAAGATGAGCTTAAATTATAAAGCTGTTTAAGAATGAGAAAAAGTTATGATGGGAACAGGTACTCTCTTTACGATGAATTGAAATCGGCGACACCATTATTTTTGCGTGGAAGAACTCGGCTTACGGCCTCGTTATTCCACTTAAAATAATGGTATCGCCTTGGTTTCAATTCGACGTAAAGAGAGTACCGGTTCCCCAAATCATACCTTTATTCTCTAAGGCAAGTAGGCAGAATATCTGTTGGCCTAGCATCTACACCTAAGTGGCGAAAATACTCGAAAACAGTCACAGCTGTTTGAAAGTCTCATTTATTATGACAAAATGAGAATAAAAAAAAATATAAACGGCGACACACTTTTGACAACTAATTTGGAGTATTTATTGCACTAACTACATCCTGTATTAAATTGATGAAATTTCCATTGCGGGCAACTATGAATTTTCATAAAAATTAGTTTTACATCGTCTTTCTATGGGAAATAGGCAAGAGGGCGCTATAACTACAAATTATGACCTGTTAAGGCTTATATGGCAAGATTTCCCACAATGGATTTTTTCTGAATTTTTTGGCGGAGGTATAGCTCGTGCATGTTCCTACTCATACCAGTTGTTCAATTGTGTCGCCATTGCTTAAAATTGCTCTAAAAATAGAGACATATTTGCATGGGGTCAAACATGCTGTGCAAACTACTCCACTGTTGGATGCTCTATAGAGTGGTGCATAAACGGCCGGTAGTGATCAACATACATAACTTTTTTTCTGAATTTGGTAGTGTTCAGTTCACATGATTTTGTTTTAATTGTTATAACAGCTTTGATGAGTTTGCCAGCAGCTTGTGAAGGAATGGTCTCAACTCAGGATCCATCATGATTGCACATTGTACTGGCTGCATCGTTAGGTATGTTATCAAATTAAGACAAAGATTGCCATTTAACCATCTGTACTTAATTAATTACAGGTAAAAGTTAGAGGTCATGGCAGTGGAGTAGTTTCAAGGGACAAACAGTGATTTGCTATCTAAGCATTAAAATATTTCTTAAAATCCATGTAATTGGTAATCTTTGTTTTAGTAGCATGGGTGTGCTCATAGCCCACAAGTGGTTGGCTCAAATCCCAGTGTACAGATATAAAACTCTGAGAGACAACAAATGCAACAATTAAAATATCCAAATATCCCCTTTGGGTAAAGTCTTCATAAGCGGAAAGAAGGGTCATGATTTGTAGAGGTAAAATTCTAAAAATATTAAAATATGTATCCAAATGTTTAGGTCCACAATTCATTATGTTCCACAGTTAAGGATTAGCAGCGATACTGTGAGAGAATAAAAAAATGTTGAAATGAATTTTTTTTAAACTTGTAATCAGGATAAGTGTGCACAATTCCATATAACTGCTTAATGTAAAAATAGACCCACACAAATAGTGAAAAAAATGAAGTATTTGAGGAAATTGTCATACCGTCTCCTGCAATTAGACATACAGCGACGGCGTTTCAAATCTGCACTAAGCTGATTGTGGTTTACCCAAGTACAGAATAACCCAAGATCAATGGGCATGAGGTCAAACGTATTTGATCATTGTCACATTATCACGATGAAAATCTGTGATATTCACCGGGAAAGGCTTTTTTGACCTCAAGTCGTAATTTTGATAACGCACGTATAGAAATTACAGAATCGATAAAAGTACTGCATGCCTTGTCTTTAATATGTTGGATTTCAGCCAACCCTTGCAGGTTGATGTTTCGCATATCCAGCCAGTAACAAAAATAATAAAAACATGATTTTGATGTTTTTTCGATGTTTCGGATTATAAATCGCTGCTAATCCTTAAGGTATAGTTTGCCGATCCATGACTAATGTTACAAAACATAATAATGGTTCAAGGTCATTTCAGGTGTGAAAGATTTAAATGCTCAGATTTGGTTGGAAAGTGGCTAATTCTTCGTTCACTACTATAAAGCAGCACATTTATATTAGCAATACAATCCAACCCTCGTCCATTTAAAATTTATAAGATTAACGGGGGAGGCCCGATTTAAGGATAATGAAAGTTTTTCATCTTGACAGATTGGCCTTCACCCAAAACACCCACCTGTAAGTTTCGCGCCGATATTTCAATGCTTTTTCATGTGAGAGGTCAGAAAACTTGATTTTCGTAGGCCCCCATAGAGTACGGTGTGGAAATTAATAATTGGTCGACCAAAGTGGTGGGTACATTTCGCTCATTACTTCCAAACCAAACATCCTTGGCCCTAAGATTGCACAGGGTCAATGAGAAAAGAGTAGCTTTCTTCTATACCAAAATGTGACCACTTCCGGTAAAATCTGGGCTTGTGGGTAGAGCTATTAGCGATCGTGCCATGGACCTTTAAAATGTCCATCCTAACTTCAGGAGGAAGAACAACACACAACCCCCAAAACAGACACAACGTTTTGGGCAGGTAACCTGCCTTTTCAAGTACACAGCCGTTTCTTACTCCATGTGTTAGGCTTTACGGCAGCTTACACCATGTCTATCTGCGGCATCTACTGCACTGTACACACTGACTAATTGCGAGGCAGTAGCTCAGATAGGGGCTTACAAATACATAGTTATTAGTATACAGTGATGTGGCTACTCTGGCTTTACCTACCCAATGGCTAACCCTGTAGTAGTTTGCCCACTACTAGTGGAGAGAAGGTGGATTTGTGTGGACAGTTCCGGAGTAGACACGCGGCTACCACGTAGCTACTCTGCGGTTACCACGACGCCATTTTGAGAGTGGATGAAAATCTTATGAATGAGGCGCTTTTACAGTTCTCTGTTAGCATTTTTTGAACATTTTTTTAGGAAAATCATTAAGAAAATTCAAATCGGGCATCTTAAAAAAACCCTATCCCCCACATGTAATAAAAAACTGCAATATAGGTTAAAAAGTATCGAAAAAACAAAATTGGCCATGAAAATACCGGGCGCGCTGAAGAGCCGGTGATAACCACGTGAGCTACTCCACGAAGGGGGAGACAGCCGCGTGTGTGTACACTTTCCGTCTAGGCGGCAACAAAAATACATGGAATCCTGGCCGGTGGTTGTACGTCTAGGGGTAGGTAATCCTATCTACTCGGTGAGTAGCTATGTGGTTACTACCATGAAGAAATTACAAACCGTTCAAAGTCGAGGGACCGTCCTTTCTATTGTAATGACGTTCTTTATTATGTAATAAGTGAACCTCTCTGGACGTCTCGATCGTGGACATCTCAACGAGCGCTTTGTTTAATGGGTTAATTTGCGGAGTGGTCGATTGTGATAGACATTGACTGAGGGTCAATAGAAGGAGCCGCGGTCGTGTCACGTGGTCGGTCGGTAATGTCAAACGAAAATTCCCGTGAGCTAAAATACAATTAACCAGTATTGACTTGAATTGAACAACTAATCTCGACGAGCGCTTTGCTGTGGAAAAGGTTTAATTTACCAAGGTCCATAGTCATATAAACAAATTTATTATTGGGTAAAAAAATATTTTGTGTTAACTGTTTAGCATTTGTATACAACAGTCCGCGGTGACCGCGGTCTAGATTCTATTCCAGTTGTTGTTGAATTAAAGTTATGTATCTCATAAGATATCAAATTTGATCAAATTGTATTTATCACAATTTCGTCTGAAAGTGTAGAAATCCCGAGGGATTTAACCTTTGCTCCCGACCTTTTTGGAGTGCTATTACATCAACTTTATACCTAGCCTACATCTTCTCTGATTCTCTAAGGAATCCGGGTAAGGATCCAAGAGGTGAAATTCAATTTTAACTGCAGCCACTTTATACATAAGAAAAATGGAATATTCTAGATCATTCTGTGCGATGATTCAGCCCAAAAACAAATTGTTCCTTATAAAAGGTGAAACTTAGAATCTTTTTTTCCTTTATGATTCACCATATAAGTCTTTTGGTCCCCCGCCAAAATTTAGTTGGAAGGGGACTAGATAGAAATGCCCTGCGTCCATGTGCGTGTGCGGTGTGTGTGCGTGTGTGCGTTTCCCAAGGAAAATATCTCGGATCTAAGCAAAGTGTGGGTGGGCCATCTTCGCAACACCAGATCTAAAGTAGGCCTTGGCTGGGAAGTCAAGTTGGGTCATGTGGACGTAGGCAAGGTCAAATATGGTAAAAAATAGGGTCAAATTGGTCAAAAAAATTATGTATATTGGTTTTATAAACATGTGAAAACGATATGCTTTTGATCTCTAAGCAAGGTATGGGTGCCCATCTTCGCACAATAGATGTCACCCAAGTAGAAGGTGGATGATTGCGGAGGTGTGGCATGTGGCATGTGTCAAAGGTCAAGATATGGTCAAAAATAGGGTCAAATTTGGTCCAAAAATTGGGATTAATTTGCTATATGCCTTGGCAATTGTGGCAGGGAGATTAGATGAAAATTGGTGGGTGTGGTCAACATTCAGGCTGAATAAATTTGAAGGTCATTTCAAGGTCATGAAGGGGTCAGTACAAGGTCAAATGGAATTAACTTGCCTATAACCATTGTCAAATGTGGTAGATGATGAAACTTGGTGGGTGTCGTCAACGATAGTGCCGAACAATTTGAAGGTATTTCAAGGTCATGGCAGGGGGTCATTCAGGTCAAATGGGAATAAATTTGCTATAAACCCTTGGCAACTTGTGTAGGATGAAAATTGGTGTGTGTCGTCAACATTCAGTGCCGAAAAATTTGAAGGTCAGTGCAAGGTCATGCAGGGGTCATTCAAGGTCAAATGGAATTAATTGCTATAACCCTTGTCAATTGTGGTAGGATGATGAAACTTGGTGGGTGTCGTCAACATTCAGTGCCGAAAAATTTGAAGGTCATTTCAAGGTCATGCAGGGGTCATTCAGGTCAAATGGAATTAAATTGCTATAACCCTTGTCAATTGTGGTAGGATGATGAAACTTGGTGGGTGTCGTCAACATTCAGTGCCGAAAAATTTGAAGGTCATTTCAGGTCATGCAGGGGTCATTCAAGGTCAAATGGAATTAAATTGCTATAATCCTTGTCAATGTGGTAGGATGATGAAACTTGGTGGGTGTGGTCAGCATTCAGTGCCAAAAAATTTGAAGGTCATTTCAAGGTCATGCAGGGGTCATTCAAGGTCAAAAGGGATGAAATTGCTATAACCCTTGTCAAATGTGGTAGGATGATGAAACTTGGTGGGTGTGGTCAACATTCAGTGCCAAAAAATTTGAAGTCATTTCAAGGTCATGTGGGGTCATTCAAGGTCAAATCACTAGATATGACGAAAAGAGGAAAGGACGGACAGGGGTGTAGCGGAGGGGTGGGTTTAAAAGAGGGGCCAGGAGAGAGAAAAGAGAAAAAACTATAGAGTTAAGGCTGAGGGGGAAGCTGTAAGTACGAAAAAGTTAGCAGAGACAAACGCGAGTAAAAGGATGGGGGGAGCGAAAGCACAGGTTGGGATGTTAGATGATGAACTTGGTGGGGGTGGTCCACATTCAGTGCCAAAAAATTTGAAGGTCGTTTCAAGGTCATGGCAGGGGTCATTCAAGGTCAAATGGAATTAATTGCTATAACCCTTGTCAAATGTGGTAGGATGATGAAACTTGGTGGGGTGGTCACATTCAGTGCCGAAAAATTTGAAGGTCATTTCAAGTCATGCAGGGGTCATCAAGGTCAAATGGAATTAAATTGCTATAACCCTTGTCAATTGTGGTAGGATGATGAAACTTGGTGGGTGTGGTCAACATTCATGCCGAAAAATTTGAAGGTCATTTCAAGGTCATGTGGGGTCATTCAAGGTCAAATCACTAAGTATGTGGTAGGATGATGAATGAAAAACTTGGTGGGTGTGGTCAACATTCAGTGCCAAAAAATTTGAAGGTCGTTTCAAGGTCATGCAGGGGTCATTCAAGGTCAAATGGAATTAAATTGCTATAACCCTTGTCAAATGTGGTTAGGATGATGAAACTTGGTGGGTGTGGTCAACATTCAGTGCCGAAAAATTTGAAGGTCATTTCAGGTCATGCAGGGGTCATTCAAGGTCAAATGGAATTAAATTGCTATAACCCTTGTCAAATGTGGTAGGATGATGAAACTTGGTGGGTGTGGTCAACATTCAGTGCCGAAATTTGAAGGTCATTTCAAGGTCATGTTGGGTCATCCAAGTCAAATTCACGAAGTATGTTGTATGATGAATAAACTTGGTGGTGTGGTCAACAATTCAGTGCCAAAAACTTGAGGTCATTTCAGGTCATGCGCCGTCCCCCCCCCCACCAAATCTCAATGTCAATCACTAAGTATGTTGGTAGGATGATGAAACATTAGGTGGTGTGGGCAACATTCATTGCCAACAATTTTGACATGGTCATTTCAGTCCATGTGGGGTCTCCAAGGATCCAAATCCATATTACTGTAGTATGGTCATGAAAACTGATCATTCATTGCGAAAATTTGTGAAAGGTCATTTCAAGTCGTGGGGTTATTCAATGTCAACTAACTCACCATGTGGTAGTAATGAAACATTGTGGATGTGGTCAACATTTCTTAACCGAAAATTGTGAAGGTCATTTCAAGGTCAAGTAGGGTTATCTAAGGTCAAATCTACAAATAGTTGATGGGTCAATGTAGTCAACTTTGATACCGTCAAATTGCAACTGCTATGGCGCCAGCAGCCTCAGTGGTTTGAGAACCACTTATTTCCCTCCAATTTCCTCCCTGTGATCTTCAATTATATTTCCCTCCATTACTATCGCGCGGCGGGGGACCTTTGTGGTCGAGAACCGCCTTGTTAAAACTTAAGAATATCCCTGATAGACCCCTGATAGACCATAAAGATGCTTTCTAGAGATTAAACGTTTTTTAGAACCACAGGGTTAAACATGGTTTTCAAATTAACGTGAGGGCATAAGTTCAGAGACTTCCATTTCATTTTGGTTGACAGCAGCGTATTTCTTTAAATACCGCCGTGTTAATATGTTTCCTCATACTTTTCCATTATCCTATAGTTATGTTTTATAGTTTTCAGATGCTAGAAAACATGAAAAAGTTAATCAATTGTTTGTAGGTACAAACAAACAACTCATTCCATGCATAGGCTCATTTTTTCAACTTGATTTCGTATGAAATTTAAATGCTCTGGTTCATATGTATTTAATATAAGAGAGCACTTGTGGTCCAGTGGAAAAGCGCAGGACTCGTGACCAGTAGGCCGTGAGTTCGATCCCCGCCTTGGCCAACGTGTTGTGTCCTTAGGGCAAGATACTAGTCTCAATTGCCTCGTCGACCCCAACGACAATTGGGAAGTCGGTTTTGGTGATATTACAATCTAAGTGCCGATAGGATTGTGCGCTTAGGCCAGCTTTGCCACCTAGATGAAGCGAATTAATTGTGACGATTTCCTGACGGCAGCGTAAGAATAATTGGCATCATCGCATTGATACTTCGGGTGAAATTCTGCGGCTATATAAGCCTGGTGTAGTATTTATTATTATATTATTATATCCCACTCTCCGTAACATAATACCACTTTGAATTTTGGAGGTTTTGTTTTGTATATATAGACGTTTCCGTTTAAGTCATGAATTTTACCATCATGTTTTTTAAAAGTGTTAGTATAATGCGAGCCAGCATTGGTATCATCTGCTCGCGGCTTTTTATACTGCAACGAAATCAATAAAGTGTAAACCACGGTCACCACCATTAGTTATCGATGATGGGTAATTCTGGATACCACTTCCCACCATTGATGTACCCATTTGAAGTAGGACGTACCTCACGAACATGAAGATCGAGACTGCTAAGAGATTAATTTTAACACCAGGGAAGACGGACTCCTGCTTATTAGCATAATAACGAATATTATTTACAAAATAAGGACGGTCCCTTGACTTTGAACGTTTTGGAATACTTGGCTGTGTATACAGTTAAAAAAACACCTATACGCCAACTAATGAAACGTAAAACCAGCCACTGCATTGAAAAGATGATTGCAAAATTCGACCTTAGAGGGTGGATATTATTAGTTAGTAACCCTTTTATAGACCCTAATAGGCCCTAGCAGTTTGGCTTTGTAATGTTGGCTTTGTACCTATGTAACACATTGCTGAGACTGTTTTAGTACCAATAAACATGTTTTATGCACAATGGTTGAAAATATTCTTCTGTTCACTCCAAAATTCATGCGCATTCCATGATAGGTACATACCTTCTTCCCTAAAAATTGATTCTTCGCTACTGCAGCTTCCCTTAAGAGTTATTCAGTATCACAATAATGAAGTTTATGATTAATGTTGTAGACATTTAAAAAAACAAAAAATTTTTTGTTCTTTTGAAACAAATTAAATCTTGTTAAAATACTCTTTGAATTTCGTCTTCTTTCTCCACAGTATCAGAGAACAAAGTGCTAACACACATCCTTCTCAGTAGACAGCCTGTCAACCAGTGCTGCTCAAAGAAGGACCATGTATCTATGGGAGGGTTGCAGAAGGAATGCACTGCAGGTTATAAACATGTGGAAACCAGGTAATATACAACTTTTACTTGTGGGGGTTCCATAAGGTGACAACTCTTTCTGACACCCTTATGAATTTCGGAGCCCTCATAACGGAATAAACCACACGGTTTTTATGTGGTTTATTCGTTAAGGTTTCCGAATCATAATGGTGTCAGAAAGAAGGTGTCACCTTATGGATACACCCCTTCTACTTCTTAAAGCACTAATCAGTGATTTCTAAATCAGAATAATCGAATAAAATCATCAAAAATCAGATTTTGCATTTTTGGAACAGTTCTAAGTTTCTTTTCTTCTTTTTGGTCATTTTTCGTTGGAAAATAGAGTCCTAACAGACAACCTTATCCTTCACTTTTAGCGATATTCCTACAACTTCAAATATTTTGTTTATCTTTCTGTTGAATCACTGCTCAGTGTTTTTTAACCCCTGGGCACTGCTTGCCTATCTAAGCACTGCGGCATCTAAGCACTATTTTGATTGGTCACTTGGAAAAGTCATATTATGTAATGACAAATCATGAATAATGCAAGATGGTGCTATGGTGTACACAGTTAAAGTACTATTTTGATTAGATACTCAGAGTGACCATCTCATTTTTGTACCCCTATAATAAACCAATCAGAGAGATGGTATCATGGCAAGTAGTGCCCTGGGGTTAAAGGTCTTGTTTTGGCAAGAAAAAATATCTTGTGCAACAAACTGAAATAAACTTTTCCAAAATCACTTCCACCTATTAGAAAATGGTTTGGATGAATTATTGTTGTGACGTACATGAGCAACTGATTTTGTATTCATCAATCTAGTTTGATTGCCGTCCGCCCAGGCCTGATATCATTAACCGGTCATTGTTGCAGGTCTGGCATATTGGTAAATAAAATCATGTGAATACTGTCATTCTCTAGACCTAATCCAAGATTTTTGATTCGATAGGTGCCATTCAGGTGGATTAACATGACAACAGCACTGTAAATGCGAGGTTAGGCCTAAATGCCTACATGCTTTCAACATCAAGAAGTTAGGCTGATTCCAAATAGCTCATTGTTGCACAGCTTTTTATTATGACAAAACCCAGAATCAAATGCATCTAGGTTCATATTGTATGTAATAGAGAGCACGTGTGGTCCAGTGGAAAAGCGCAGGACTCGTGACAGTAGACGTGAGTTCGAGCCCGCCGTGGCAAACGTGTTTGTGTCCTTGGGCAAGATACGTTATCTCAAATTGCCTCGTCGACCCAAGGACAATTGGGGAAGCGTTATGGGTGATATTATCTAAGTGCCGATAGGGTGGTGCGCTAGCCAAGCTGCACCTAGATGAAAGCGAAATGATTGTGACGAGTTCCGACGCAGAGTAATAATAATGGGCAATCAGCGCATTGAGACTTCGTGTGTAATGCGCCATATCAGAAATGGTTGTAGTAGTATTATTTATTATTATATCACACCGTAAATAATTACCACTTTGGCAATTTATGGAGGTTTGTTTGGCTATATAGTCAGATATGTTCATGTAATTTTACCATAATGTTTTATGTAAAAAGTGTTAGTATAATTGGTGACAGCATTCTTTTCTTCTTTGGTACTTCATCTGCTCGCGGCTTTTTATCATCCCACGAAATCAATAGAATGTGTATCAACCGGCACCACCAATTATTTATCGATGATGGTAATTGATACCACTCCCACAATTGATTTAACCCATTGAAGTAGGGACTGACCTCACAGAGACATGGAAGAATCGAGGACGTGCTAAGAGGGATGCATTTAACAGAGAGGACGGACTCCTGCTTATTAGCATAATAAAGAATATTATTACAATAATAAAGGACGGTCCTTGACTTGAAGTGTTGTAAGGACATTGGCTGTGTATACAGTTAAAAAAACACCTACAAAAACTTAAAGACAACAGTAAAAAATTCCACTGCGTTGAAAAAGATGATTGCCAAAATCGACCTTATAGGGTGGATAGTAATTAGTAACCTTTTATAGACCAATAGCCGAGCATGTTTGGCTTGTAATGTTTGGCGTTGAAACATGTAAAACCATGTGCTGGACTGTTTAGTACCAATAACATGTTTTTGCACAATGGTGAAAATATTTCTTCTGTTTAATCCAAAATTTCAGCAGCATTCCAATAGATAGGTAAAATAAATGCTTCCCTAAAAAAATTCGATCTTATGTACTGCCGGCTTAACTTAAGAGTTATTCAGTATCAACAATAATGAAGTTATGATTTAATGGACTGTTGATCGACAGCTAAGTTTGTTTTTGTAACAAATTAAATCTTGTTAAAATACTCTTGATTTTCTTCTCCACGTTAGAGAACAAAAGTGCTAACACATCCTTCATCAGTACGACAGGCCTGTCAACCAGTGCTGATCAAGAGGACCATGTATCTAGGGAGGTTGCAGCAAGGAAGCACTGCAGGTTATAGAACAGTGGAACAAGGGTAATACACTGTACTTGGGGGGTTACCAAAGGTGACACGCTTTCTGACAACCTTATGAATTTGGGAGCCTTAACGGAATAAAACCACAGGTTTATGTGGTTATTCGTTTTAAGGTTTTCCGAATTAAAGGGTGGTCAGAAGAAGTGGTGTCACCTTATGGATACACCCCTTTCACACAGTATTAAGGCAACTATCAGTGATTGCTAAATCAGATAATCGAAAAAAATCATCAAAAACTCAGATTTTTGCATTTTTGGAACACTATAAGTTTCTTCCTTTTGTCAATTTTTCAGTTGGAAATTATGCGTCCTACAGGAGCCTATCCTTCACTTTTAACTAATATTTCCTACAAATTTCAAATATTTTTTATCTTCGGGTGAATCACTGACAGGTCTTTAACCCATGGACATTCCTGCCTATTTCTAGGCTTCTAAGCACTATTTGATTGGTCACTGGAAAAGTAATATTATGGTACTGAACAAAGTGATAATGCAAGAATGGTGCCTATGGTGTACACAGAGATATAGAAGTACTATTTTGAGTAGTACTCAGAGTGCCATCTCATGTTTGTCCTATAATAAACCAAATCAAGAGATGTATCATAGGCAGTATGCCCGGGGGTTTAAAGGGACAGTGTGGCAAAGAAAAATATATTGAAACAAACTGAAATAAACTTTTACAAAAAAACACTTCCACCATTAGAATATGGTTTGGATGAATTATTGTGTGACGTTACAGGAGCAACGGCTATTTTTATTCATCATCTTAGTTTGACCTGCCTGTCAGCCCAGTGCATTGACATCATTACCAGCATGCATTGCATGTCTGGCATATTGGTAAATAAAAGCATGTGAAACTGTATTCTCTAGGACTATCCAAAGATTTTGATTCGATAGGTTGCCATCAGGTGGATAACATGGACAACAGCATTGTATGCGAGGTAGGCCTAATGCTACATGCTTTTCAAAAAAAACAAAAAAAAAAAAAAACACAACAAAAAACAAACAAAAAAACAAAAAAAAAAAATCAAGAACGTAGCTGATTCCAAAAGCTCATTTTGCCAGCTGTTATTATGCACAAACACCAGAATAAAACCATATCATGGCAACACAGTTTCGAGAAATTTAAACTTTGTAAAAATATAAAAAAAATAAAAAATTCAAATGATTTTCTCAGTCTGGTTTTACACGACTCTTTATGAAAAATGAGCACACCCAGCGGGTGTCTGTGAACATTACAACTTATGATATTTGTAGGCCTATATGGTAAGATGGTTCTAAAAATAAAAGAAACAATAGCATGGGCGTCAAACAGCTGTGTTTTAAGGCCTATGTTGTAAAAGTGTAAAATGCAAGAGAAAACTTTCCTGAATAGGTGTTAACCATCTGCTTTTCTTAGTGGTAGTTGGCCATTGAATTACTGGCAGCTTGTCAAGGGATTGAATTTCTTTTTTACGTCCAATGAAGACCACAGCACCTTTGGAAGAAGTTCACAAAACTGAGTGCGGCTCTGTAGTGGGTGAGTATCAACACATTGTGTCATTAATGTGAACATCAAGTCTGTGCACTTCAAATGGTCAGTAAAGACCACAGGGGATCAGGCGCAATCTTGCTAATCATGTCTCAATTAACACACATGATGATTTACTATTACATTGTAAGCACTTGGTGTATGAATGCTTGTGGGCAAGTTTTGTCCATCATGCATTGAGCCTCTTATATCCTTGTCAACACTCTAATCCTAACTGTAACCCAAACTCCAACAATAAATCTATAACCCGGGTCCTCAACCTGACATGAAGGTTTTACTAACCTAGTCCTTACCATTAAAGCCTAAACCAAACTCAGCCATGTGAACAAATGTGTGTTAGACATGAAAAGTTATACAGAAATTGGCATGTCAATGAAGGTCTGGTTTCAATAGGACCCTTTCAAAACGGAAATTTCAATCAAACATGATGACCCCGATAAGCATCCTAACAGGCCATCACACGTAACTGTTGGGTGCAGCACGTACGCATATTTCAGCTTTGCATAATGCGCGTCACTGGCAAGCGCTTCCGATGTTGTACGCGGAGTCGTATTATGGCTGGCGCGTACTTTGTATTTTGCTCCAGAACGTTTCCGATATTCATTGAAAAGGTCTAGTTACATGGCTAGCTTGGCCAATTCCTTCAAGAGTGCAAACAAGCTCAACTTTGAGTTAAATTAAGACGCAATGGCCCGTATTCAGAAAAACATGTTGAATAAACGTGATTTTAGCCTAAATCACCAATTTAAAATTGCGTTTAAGCAAAACACATTAAATATTTTATAACATGGTTGTTTAACAGAAGCTTTAAACACGAGTAACATTCGTCGTTATTTAAGATGCCAACTTGAGTGTATATAAGCTTATGTGTTGTATGGTTGAGCGCACAAAGTGTATAATGCTTTCCGTAGCATTTAAGGTGCTACACAAACTGGGCGAGAAGGATATGCACCATTGCGTTGTCAATTAGAACAGCAGTACAATGGCTGTGCACTTTGCGGAAACCCAACAAATTAAAACATTTCTAAAACTGGCCCCGTACTAGTTAAATTTCGATTGCATTTTGGCCGGAGTTAAAATTGCATTTACACTTTTAACACTTCTTCTGGACTTGTGTTTATGTAAGCGATATATGCTTTATCTCACATAACGTTCGCTTAGCTTAAATCGTGCAAACACCTTTGTGGAATACGGGCCAATATGTTTGTTTTTTGTAAAAAAAATCTGTTTAAAATCGCTTTAAAAATTGGGAAAGAAAATGCTAAGTGGTCTAAATAATTGAATGGTAATTCATCATTCTGGCGCATTGAAATTGGAATAAAATGTTCATCTTGTAAGCCTGTGTTGTTACACTATGCATATATATTGGTAATGACAATGTGGTGTTTTGTTTTCTCTCAGGCCTGGAACAGAGACAGAACATGTCCTCCCTGACTTGATGCTGCAACCACACTGCTGCAGGAAGCAAGGTAATACATTGCAGTGAAATGCTGTATGGATGAGTATTTGACAGAGCGAAATGTTTTGTATTAACTAACATACGCTGGCCTTGGAGAGATGGACCTGATGGACCATCCCAAAATTTTGGTGTTTCATTGCCCAGGCTTTTGTGTGTCTGTGTGTGAAGTTGCTCTCCACCCAGTAAGATTAAAAAAAAAATAGATTTGTTATAGTAGCAAAGCTTTTGTGGAAATTTGTAATAAATTGTGACCCAGTTCAACCATACAGATAATTCAGAACAGTGAAATTTAATAAAATCCAGATGATAAACCAAAATAAAACAGTAGGCAGAATCGGTAACGCATATACCGCAAACGATATACGACAATTTAATACCGGTGGTATTTACCGCGTATTATCGGGTTTTTCCCAGTTAATTTGAACAAATCAATGGATCGGCCTAGAGCGTCTATCCCATAAAAATGCAACCGGTAGTATGCGCCAACACTGGCGGTCCTCTCGCCTTTAATTTCTGATGTGCCGTTCCCGGGACTTGTAATACAGTTTGCCTAAACCAAGCAATTACGGACCTATTCTATAGGCCTGTCTTCCATTAGGTTTCAATCAGTAAACAATAGTCATTTTAGCTTGGAAGGCTTAATCCCGGCCTAAAATGGTTACTCGCACGGTCTCACCGCTCTTAATATACCATAAGATCCCGAACACAACCATTTAATCACTACTTGAGCGGCTTCTTATTTTTCATACCTATATTTTTTCTGTTTAAAGGTACATGAGGAGATTTTTTAGGATACTTAATTCTCTCACAAATTGAACTGGATCGCTTGTAGACTACCACCAAGAACGTTCGAAGGTTTTTGGAAAAAAACCAGTACAAAAGAAAACAGCAAACCCTTTTTGAACTTGCCTGACTATGTATTTCTTTTTTTTTTGTTTTTTTTTTTTATTGTCCCCCATAGAACACCGTGCCCTTGACTTTCTGTCGTGCACTACAGAAAGTACTAAATCATCATATTATTACATAAAGACGGCGTATTCGGCTTGTTCACTTCAGGTGTGATCTAATACATTGGAAAGCATGCCATATAAGCAAAAAACCCGGGTTCGAAAAAAAATGGGGGCGCTTCTTTCTGGAAATCTCCTCATGTCTCTTTAAAGAACACTACAGTGATTTGAAAAATATTTGAAATGCGGAATAGCTTCAAATTGAAGGATAAGTCTGTAGAATTCTCGTAAGTTACCTTTTCAAGCTGTAGAATTGACAGAAAGGAAAGACAAACGGCAGTGTTCCAAGTACGATTCTCCATTCAATTCGTGTTATAGTAGGTGTCCGTTAGGACCGTAATGACTAAATCTCCTATCCGCCTACTAGTTGCTTCCGGTCTTCTCATTGAGGGTATGTTAGATACCTGTACTTGTGACCCATACATGCAAAAATCATGATTTTGATGATTTTTGCGGTTGCTGATTTAGCAAATCCCCGATAGGTCTGTACTAACCTGTCCAGAATTGTCATCATCTGTACGTATGATCCTTTCTTGTTACTATGAACTCGTTTTATTTATAAATACATACAATTCATGAGCTAAAAGTCACTACAATTCGGAAGGAAATAAGTTATGCGCTTATCTAGATGTAATTGCGCTATATAAACCCTATGTAATGTGATATGGATGTATTGCATGTTTAGACAGCAAGAACAGCAGAATCTAGCAAAGATTTCACACACTCATGAGGTAGCGAGTGTGCGTGAACACGTCAGAACTGGCCTCGGGGGTTTCATGACCTGGAGCCCCGGGGACCAGCCTGCGGGACAGGTGGACTGGTCCACGTGCTGATTCATACACAATGGCTTTACGTGATTTTTGAGAGAACCGAAAGGAACCAAGCTCCAAACTTGGAGGGGAGATCTTCTTGCAAATTAGAGTAAGAGAAAACATATATGATTTAAATGATTTTTATGCCAATGGATACACAGTTTTCTGCAAATTTCAAGCTATTACTGTATCCATTCTGCGTGTAGCTTTACGTGTATTAGAGTAGACAGTATTTGGTTAGGCTGCGCCAAACCTGCGCTGGGGCAAGATCAGATGCGACTTAAACTGTCTAACGTTTTCATTGGTTCCGCCTCCTCTTCTTGCAACATTAAATGGAATTACAATTTTCAGAAACCAGGAAACATCTTCACCCAATTGGGAACAGCGTCGCATTGTGATTGTTTATGTAAATGTATTAAAAGATAATGAAAACTGACAACTCGCGATCTAGGTCTGAACGAGCACTTTATCTTTGATTTCCCTTGAAATGAATAAATATGCTGTCATGTGCATGAAGTGTTAAATGGTAAATAGGGGTTTTAGAATAACAACATATTCCCACCAGGACAACCCGCACATTTACAAAAATATACATATTAAATCTTATTAAATGTGAAATAACAAATTTTTTTAACACCACTCATTGAGCATCTGAACCAAATGCATAAAAAAATATATAGTAGAAAAAATAATGAAAGAAATAATAAAACCGAAAAATGTGTCTTTTAAACCTACCCTGTAAATACAACACATATAAACCAAAAAACACCAGTACAATATAATCACCAAAAAATATTATTTTGCGCGCAAGAAAATAAAACCTAGTTTTGGGTTTGTTGTACAATCATGTACCTCTTGGCTGACACTACAATGTTGACCCTATAACACAAGTCTGTACTTTCTCATATTGGTACTATGCCAACTTAAAGACCACCAAAAAGGCATACCTACAGCGCAAAGAAAACCATTTGAAAAAGCTTGAGACTAACAAAAATAGTACAATACATGGGCAAATTGCTTAAAATCACGTTCATTTGAAGTAGGTTATATTTGAGTAGATAGCATGTCTAAAGAACACATTTGGAACAACATTCAAACCTTTAGGAATAACATTGAAGCGAGGTTAATTAAATCCAGAAATCTTCAAAAGAAGGTGGCCATTTGGTAACATGCGGTGTCAGTTTGAATTTAGTGGTAAATTCCGTCCAAAAAATGTCCTTACGTTGATTTAGGCCTAATAAAGCTAAACTAAATTGATAGATTGATTGTGATATTTTATAAAAATCTCGTGTTATGTTCTATAATTTTGTAGTAAACCTGGTGGCTACCCCTTAAGTGTTCCTGTATCGCAGGATACAAATGTTGGAAGTCAGTGTTCCGTCAAAATCTGTCCTTCCGAAAAACACAAAGTTTCACTACCCCTAATTTTTTTCCTGAAGACCTCACACCTCAAATTTTGGAAACATGCTCTTTGAATATCTATAATACAAAAATATTAATACTGAAAATAAAAAAAATAAAGCACTTTGTTTTTTCCACCCCAAATGTGGAAATGAATGAAGTGCTCTGTCAAAATCTTGTCCTCTCCGAAAAATTGTAAACTTTGATCAATCATAAAAAATTTGTCACTTAAAAAAAATAAAAAAAATCAAAAATTTTGGAATGTACCTTCCTTGACTGCCTACAATGAAAAAACATCAATACTGAAATTAATCAGGCAACTTATTTTCACCCCAAATGAGACAGCCGAGGACCTGATTGTAAAACAACCCTTTTCGAAGCCGGGTTTTCAGCACCAGCGATTGTATGCGTGTTTTTGAACTTCGAAAGGGGACGATATTGACCAGTTGCGTGGCGGTCCGTCGAAGCAGCCATTTTCTTTGTGATCGATTTGGCTGTGTGCTCATTGCGTGCACAGGTTTAGTTAACTGCTGGGTGCATGTGCATTCACGCGGGCAGATCATGTCGGGCCCGAAGAAAATGTGAAGGAAGTGGAGATAAAATAGTCTGACTCAAGAATTAGGTAGGTACTTAAGGTATGGGGGGGTCTTGTAGTGCATGGTTGAAGGTATAGACTTACAGTGCGTTTTCGGGAAATTGGGTTGCTTATCTTACGAAAATATACCGCATGATCAGCAAATGCCCTTGTGCCATCCGAATGAAAAAACTCAGTATTCTAAAATCTGTATTTGCGAAAATAACATACCGACAATACCGGTTGTCTTGTAGCTTCACCGAAAAATAACGGTATATCGGTTTACCGAGTTGCTCTAAGAAACAGCAGTAAAAATGTACCCTTTGAATGAACTTTAATAACTAAGAAAGTATATATGTTAGATAGGGACACTCAACTTTGGAGGCCTTAATCATTTTCTGGACAACCTAAAAATGATTATTCAATATCCATAAATTGTTGTAACATCTTCCTAGTGGATTAGTTTCAGGTCACATTTTTATTTTTTTCACTGACACGCATTAATTTTGGCAACCTTTATGCCAAGGGGCATATACAGTTTATTCCACAAGACTCCGAATTTGGAAGATGTCCGGTTTCGGGTGTCGCCTGATTAAATGAAAAGGTTCAGCAGTTACCTATAACAACTTACAACCAATGTTGAATTTTTACAGTGGTGGCAAGGTAGTCAAACCCTTCTTGGACAAGTACGAAACTGAGCAACTGAAGGATTGGACGTGAAATCGCCGACTCCAGTCTGCTGGGGAACGAACCATGGCAGTGGTCAATGGTTGGAGAACCTCTAAGCGTGTGCGAACAAATAGCCCGTCGACGTGTTACGAATTGAATGATGTTGATGATTCCTTTTCTGCCTATGTCTGATCTTGAGATAAATACTTGTTGACTATAAACCTTCTGGCTATAGTCTTAAGATTGACACCTGCGCATCGCCCAGTGCCCGCCTTTACATGTGCATATTTGTGCTTTGACTTAAGTGTGCACATAAAGTTGGTTCATTGTATATGCCCGCATCCTTTTAATCTTATGTCCATACTTCAGAGTAGAGGGCAGTATAGTGTATATACTTCGTCTGGCCTGAACTATGGAGTGGCGTCAAAGCTTTCACACAGTCTTAAACGTGCGAATCGCAGTACTCCACAGCTGCAATCCCGGCGTACAAAGTTGCGGGCACTATAATAAAACGCATGTACAATAGCTGCGCAAAAACTTGAACATCACTCACACTCAATCAGTTCAGGGCTGGATTAAGTATAGATTGCCATGGTTTAAGATTCAGGTCAACAGCTTGGTCCATCAAGCACATATGTCATGCCTAAAAAGGTTTTCTTCTTTAACTACTCATAATGGATAGTCTCATTAGCCAGTAATCCCAGCAGGGAATCTAACTGGACCACTGTAAAAAGCTTCTTTTTTGTGTCACCTGCCTAAGGCAGGAAGACACATAGGGATCATTGGTCCACTGTTTGTTGTTTATGTCTGTTGTTGTTGTTTCTGTTGTGAGAAAGGTTAACATTTGTCTGTAATATCCCCATACTTTGATGGATTGCAACCAAACTTGGGGGTCAAACAGGTGCAAAATGGCACCCCCATTTGTTGATGATGTAAAGGTCACATGCCAGGTGCAAAGGTCATGGAGGTCGTTGTAAGAAGAATGGTAAATTGACCTCAGTTGTAAAAGTTGAAGTTTTCAATTGGAACCAACTTACTTTGAGTCATATGTGCAACATGGGATCCCTCATTTGTTGATGAGGTCAAGGTCCCAACTACAAGGTCAAATTGGTCTTTGAGGTCAAGTTGTAAGATAAGGGAATATGTAATTGACCTCATATGAAAAGTTGAAGTTCAATTGGACCACCCCAAACTGGAGTCATATGTGCAAATTGGGATCCCCATTGTTGAACTGGAGGTCAAAGGTCCACATACCAAGGTCCAAATGTCTTTGGAGGTCAAGTTGTAAGATAGGCTGAAAATGTAATTGACCTCATATGAAAAGTTGAAGTCCAATTGGAACCAAACTTTGTTTATGAGTTTACATGCAAACCCTCATTTGTTTATGAGAGGTCCAAAATCACTATCAGGTCAAAAGGTAATGTTAGGCATATCATTCACTAAAGGTTTCCATTCTACTAAAACTGCAACGTGCGTTGACGGTAGTTGCGTGCTCGAACTTGGTCTCTGTCCATGTGACTGCATGACGGTCCTGCAACCGAGTTTAAAGTTATTTAACTAAGAAATACACAGGATTATTTTTGGGCGGTGCAGACCTCAAACAAAGTGGACCCAACCCACAAAATGGTCCTTTTTGAACTTTTTTAGGCTAGAAAGTGGAATTTGCCCCTTTTGTGAATTTTTTTTTGGGGGGGTGCAACCATTGAGATACACATAACAGAATGGCTGTTTTACGTCATGTGTACAAGCATGGTGTGCAGAAGTTTCAAATTCTTTTTCTTTTTTTTTTTTTTTTTTTTTTTCTGAATGCCATTCTTGATGCATGTATTTGTAAAGAACTGTCATTAATCTTGATTATTTATGTAATGGGTGACTGAGAATGTCAATCGATATGTACAGAATAAGCACAGCTTTTGTAGACCAAGTGTACAATTCTGAAAACTCTGATTTCGTGTGAACCTGGGCTTGCTGATGTAAATGTTGGCTGCTTTGTTATTTTGTGCACAAGGAGCCACAAGTTGTGACAACAATCTCAAAATGATATGTATAGACTAGAATTTAAAGGACACTATCAAGTGATTTGCTAAATCAAAAAATCGAAAAAAAATCATTAAAAATCAGATTTTGTATTTTTGTTAACACGTATAGGGTATCCTAACATACCCAGCAGTGCTAAGTCTTGAAACAACCTCATAAGCAACAAAATCCGACATGTTAGTCATTACTGTCCGTCGGACAATAACACTTATAGACTAATCTTCACTTAAAGCGATATTTGCAAGTTTCAAATTATTCTGTTATCTTAGGAGAATCACTGATAGGTCTTTTAATGGCCTCAGCAGGCAGTGGTGTTCAAACCAATGACCACTTCTAAATCCCAGTGTAAGTGATGCAGTTTGTATTTGGTTGGGCAGTTTGGTGTGAATTGGATTTTCCCAATTTCTACAATGCTTAACCCTAATTTCCAAATAACATCATTGTCACCAAAAAAGGTGACAAATGTGAATAGAAATTCTATGAGGATTTATATGTTTTTGAGACAACAGTGCATTCAATGTAGTGTGCGCAGAAAACAAGTGTTCATGGTGTTGTAGAATGCTATATGAGTGAACGGATCTTATCATGTAGTTACTCCCACTCTCTCTTTTTTTTTTTTTTTATAATTCTACGGCAGTTACTGCACAGTACACACTGAGTCAGTTGTGATGCAGTAGCGCAAATGATAGGGCTTCCAGAGTACACCAATTATTAGAAGGCACAGTAAGGTCTACAATACCCCCCTACTCGTAGTTTATTCAGAGGGTGTATTGAGTCAATCCCACAAGCACCAGTTTGAAATTCGCATCAATAGGGTCATGTGATACCACCAAAATCCTATTCTTAACCACATAAAAACCTTGATTGTACAATCATTTCACCCCCAAAGACTGTTAAGTACTTAGAGATTTTAGCATGATCAGAAAAATTGTGGTCCTCTAGCTTTTTGTACACTTTTTCACCGAAGTTAATGACATATGTTTTGTACAGTTACAGTATAGGCAAATTTGCAATGCATTAGGGATTGGTTCAAAAACACTCTCTAGTAGTTTATCAAGAGGTGGAGAAAAGTTACACATGGTTGACAGTACCGTGGAGTAGCCCCCGCAGTTATCATAACTTTTGGTCGGGGTCTCGAGCTTGAGGATGACGTCATGTGTTCCTCCGCATTCGTTCTAACGTTTCGATTGTACTGCCTTTTTGTTCTCGTGCATAAATGCTGCAATTTCAAAGTCAGCGAGTGCACTTCTAGAATGCGAAATCAACTCGCACATTCTTCGATCTCAAGTTTTGAGGGTAATCAGAGTATGTCATTTCCATTCTGCGTTTACGAAACATACTGAATGAACCTCTCTTACAATACTGTGCCAGGATTTTGTTATAGATTGTGGTTTTTTGAGGGACCCAGTTATAGTGTGGACATACATACCACCGCTACTGTTTGACCAACAGATACAGGCTATTTGATTTGTGTCTTTAAATTGCAAAACCTTTCAAATTTGTTTTGAATTAGAAGTTTCTCACAGAGTCTGTCAGTGTATAATATTATCGGGGTTCTGAATACCACTTAACCCCAAAAATGGAGCCGGAAAAAACGCCATTTAAAAAAGATAGGATTAGTTGTTTTTCATAAACGTTTAGTATGAATATGATTAGATAATAACCATGCATTATTTTGTTTAATGCAGAGTTGTACGTTAGTGAGCATGCACGGTGTGTTTAAAATATGCCTATGTTGGACGGCTGTGTGTGCGATTTTCATTGGAAGCTTACTGCATAGTTCCATAGTTATTCAAAAACAAGCTAAGTTGTTACGTCAGTGAAGCTGAATGACGATCAAAGAAAAATAGCTGTAATCTTGTAGCTAGACAAGAGTGTATCATTGGTAAAATTTTCAAATTTATGCAATTGTGTGAAAAGTATAGCAATGTTATTTGTCTAACCCTAAAGATTTAAAAAGTATATCGTTTGTACTATCTACAGACTAAAGTTTCAGAGAAAAAGGTCACTTCATTTGTACAGGGGTCAATTTTAAAGTTGCCTGCTCTGATTTGATACAACTGGTTGCAAATTATTGGTGGAGATCATAGAATTCAATAAGGGAGTTTTAATTTTGAGTTCTCAAATGCTTAGTATCAAAGTAGAGGGGAATCAGGTCAGCCCATTGAATGCAATGGACTTGATGTTGACCTTCTTTGCCCCTACTCATAATATTGCTTAGATGCATAGGTCAAGTAGTGCCTAGAGGTTAAATACCATCTTTTTATGTAATGTTATCAAAAGTGTTTACAGCTAATATGCAAAACCGTATTCAATATGACGTCAGCCACCATAACATGTTGTGGACAAGATGCATACATTCCAGGACACAATACATTAAGCTGTCATCGATCATTTTAGTTCGATTGCACAGGGATCATTGTAAGGTGAATGTATGGTAGTACTGGCACTGTGTCCCCTATCTTTCCACCAACATGGCTGGCTATTGATATGTCTATTGTGTTCTTGAATTGAGTTCAAGAAATACCAAAATACTGGAGAATACATATTTTAAATATTTTCTTTATAAAATAATTTTTTTAATAGACTCCTTTTAGTGTGTGTGCGCGCGTTTTTAGTTTGTGTTTATTAATATTACTTCATTTGTTTTATTGTAATAATTCTTTCATTCACAATATGTGCGCTGCCATTGGTTACCTCGAAGTTTCCCAATGCAACCCCCATGGGAAAAAAATTGGCACCGGAGCACATCACTGTTATTTAGTTGTTATTATAATGGGGTTTCATTGCAGTGAATGTACGCCTAAAATGGCTTATAACGAAACGCCTTATCCATCGCACCCCGTGAGGTTTTTTCAACTATAATTATCGTTAACCCATGGTGACTGGCGAGTTGATCATTGCGGTCGCAAAATTGGGACTGACACAGGGCAACTGCTGGTGACACACTGCTTTGCATATCACGAGAATTGATTATGATGTTTTTGAATACCGTACTCACTTTAATCTCATGTACCCAAAGGAACAGTCTTCTATTTTCCAACAAGTGTTTAGTAGATCCAGCATCAGCTGGCCTAATTTGTCTATATTATTGTATTCATTCGTGTCAGCGATATTTTTATACTGTTTAAAAGTTCTGTATTAATCTTGGATGATAAAACAAGTTTTGTTAGTGAGTGGGTACATATGGTGAAAGGTATTTTGTGATACGAGGCCTGTGGCTGTCAACATTTAGATACGGGCCACAAATAAATCATGGTGATTCAGTCTGGTGTGGTTGTCATATTGTAATCTGCCCATGGCTCTTCAATCAGTGCCTGGGACAGCCCACTCTTAGATATTTTATTGACTTATGTGGCCCCCGTATTCTCAAACGATGTTTAATAAATGGTTGGGTAGCACAAGCAACTGTTTAAAAAAAAAAACCGCATGTTCCATATTTTTAACAGTCCCGTTTTAGCTAACCACTGTATTTCACTGCTGTAAATATCATCCACCTAACTGTGGACTTATCTTCGTCCTATATCCTTACGGATGCGTGAAACATATTTATCTGCCAACAATGCCTTCCGTAGCTTGCAATGCAACGCATGAAGCTCACGGGTAATTTCAAGAATGTCGCGTAAGCAAAGGCGCTTTAGAATTTGTTGCATGATGGAGACAAAAGCCTGGCCTATTTAAAACTGTTTTACTGTCGATATCTTGTGCCGCACTTGCTATCCATTCAATACTAAACAGAATAAACACGAGCCTGAAAATAGAAGCAAAGGAAAATGGACGAGAAGAATGAAACTGAGGCTCGGAAAAGAAAGATAAGAGAAAATAAAGTGAGGTTAACGGTCTAAACCACGAGTATCACATAGAGCTGAAATATCCAGGCATTTGATAAAACGTGAAGTTATCACCCTTAATTACCCCCGGACAAGTCCTAATTTTAACCACCGTTTAGGAATTTTTAACATGTTTCGCTAAAATTAAACAAGCTTTTAGTTAACCATGCCTTTGAGATTGCATTTATTTAGCGGGCGTATAAATTGTGATTTAACCAGTTTATTAGCGTTAACAAAATCGTTTGAGAATACAGGCCATAATTTTTTAATGATTATATCTGGCATTGGTTGTGACCAGCACTAACCACAACACCATACTATGGAATCTTCATCTGGTGTGGGGGGGCTGCCATGGCCCTATTTTACACCATGCAACCACCTAATTTGGTCAACATACATGTATAGCCCTCTTGAATATTTATGTTGCTGTGTACCTATTATACTTACTTGGAAAAATAATAAACTTTACAATTGATTGTAATCGCTGGCAACTTTTTTTTTAGCTTGTAATATGTAGCAAGAAGTAGATTTAGTTTCCTTCATTGCAGTCCACAAATTTTGCTCTTAATCAGTTTCTTATTAGTAAAGACTATATACAGCCTGTCTAAAAAAAATGTTACAAATCAGAAAAAAATGGGTTTAAATATGAAATTTCGTAATAAGTCACTCTTAACTGGGGTATTATATTAACGAACAAAGACCAGGCTTCCAATGGTGTTTGTTTCAATCTTATTTGCTTTTGTCGATCCAGAGATATAATCAATTTAGTGCGGTACACCAACAACGATTTTGTGCCACTTTTATGCATGGGACATAGTTGCTTCGCCCAGTTATGCCAAGCTGTTTGGAAGCTCAAAAATATTGCAACTTGACAAGAGAAACACAAAACACAGATTAAAGTAAACAAAAGAAGTCTAGGTTTGATATCGACCCATGTTTAATAATCAAACCCTAATGCACTGTTCAATATAATATCTTCTTTTCATAAAGAATAAGCAATCAAATATTCAGTGGCACCGCACTAAATGGAACTTTGAATTTATTACAAATGTAAGCTGTTACAAATCATGCCAGAAGGATTAATGGGCCACCAAATAAACACTCCAATCAAAGAAATGGTTTAAAATATATCCACTAGTCGTTTGTGCATTTACTAATGTTGAAGTCAACAAAAATTTGAATTGGCAGCAAAGGATCAAAGTGTTGGTATGAATTTGGCCATTTTCATGATATCTTCAAGGAAAATAAAAAAAACTCTCTCCTCCAGGATGTTGTACGATCATTTCTATTAATAAGTTCTAACAAAACAGTATGTCGAATGTATTCACTTTATCTATAAGCCAGAAATTAATGGACATAACTTCCACCATTACGTAGCTATTTTCGGATCTTTCGAGTTTCTTTATGAAGTTAATACCTTTTGAAAGATTTTTTTTTTTTTTTTTCCTTAATAGGTTCCAGTGTGAATAACCTTATGTTTAACAAATTCGTTTACCGTTTTCACTCAACCAGAAAAGTGGCACAAAATCGATTTTTGTGTTCCGCAGTAAAATGGAGTTATCTCTCGATTGAAACAAGCCAATGAGATGAAACAAAAAATCATGGAAAAGCCTGGTATGTTCTTCTTTATGTGATGTGCAAAACGACTTACTTATGTTGAGATATATATTGAAAAAACTCGCTGTTTAATTGTACCATTTTTTTTAGACAGGTGTAGTAAAGTAATTGAAATGTAGTGTATGCCATTGAAGGCTATATAGACTGTAAATGTGCCCTTTACCGCCGTCAATGGGGCTATACCGGTGTGAGTGGCCCATTTGGTGTGGACCAGTGAGTTTGGCTAGTGGCAAACTGTTTTGCATCATGATTAAAATTACAACATTTTTTGGTTTTTTTTTTTGGGGGCCAAAACAAAAAATAAATCCATGGAAAAGTTCATTCATATGTTTGTACAAACAAGACTAGTCTTAGCCGAGTTGTTTTGGAGATGACTCCCAAAATGATATGTGCGAACCCCCCCCCCCCCCCCCCCGAGAAAAAACCACCGACTGTGTTTTACACACCCTTTTATTGTTCCATATTGGAGAGTTTCTGTAATCTGACCCATCTGAGACACTTTTTCTGACACACTTTGCATTTGGAAACCAAAAATAACGGAATAATTACCTAGGTTGTGCTTGTGTTAGATGGGTCAGGTACGGAAACTCCCCACATATGGCTTGATGCTGGCGTGTATCGGTTTGGAGGACACATTGGACCCCCAACTCTCAAGACCACAATATATTATTAAGTTGCAAAATCTCTCGCATTTGGCCTGAGGCCACGATTTGAGGATAAAAATAACCTTGATATTATTTAATGGTGGCACTTTGATTATATTGCTAAAATAGATAGGTGGTATGCTCTTTTTGAAAACAAGCCGGACCCCAACCCAAAACCAAATTAAAATTCCCAACATCAGGCTACGATGTAACAATTACAGGAAAGGTGATTAGGGGTATCTAGGGGTGTTTAACATAAGACCATATTGTAATTAAAACTGGAACTACAATCAATTTTGGTGGATGTCTAAAATGGAATTTAATTTCGATTTTGATCATTTCATTGCAGGTATTATTGCCTATGACGGCAACAAACAGTTTGATGTGTGAACTCGGCAACCGTGTCAGGTCAATATTTTTCAATTTGAATATAAAAAAACAAAGCATTCGCTGATGAAGTGCACATTAGTAGCCAATGGGGACTGGTCGAGCCTTGGCTCAACACCCCCTTGCACCATTTCCAAATTATGATATTCAATAGGTTTTGTGTTTGTGATCAGTGCTCTACCAAAGTAACATGAGCCAGTTGACCGGCATGGTTCTTATTTTAAACATGCACTATTGCAGCCAAATCAATAGGCAATTGCTCATTATGCTCAAAAAAAGCATACAGGTGACACACCAATGAATGGTGGCAGTGATGTCACTGCCACCAGCTAGCGGCATTAAAAGAAATAATGGCAAATTCTTGGAAGAGAGCCCTCAATTTCAAAATGAGATTTTTGCAAAGACGTTTACAGTAGCCGTTGAATTATTGGTTGATTTCCGATATTAAAGGTGCAACGAGGGAGTTCACACATCAGGTGTCCTAAAAAAATCAAAAAGTATGTTTTTTTTTTTTTTTGGCCCTGGTGTAAAGCTTTCCATCCAAATATCCCCATCTAAAAGGATAAGCTGGAAATGTTTTCTTTGGTAAGAAATCGTGAGGACTGCTAATTTCATATAGAGCAAATACCAAAATTAGCCCGGTTTTATTTGAAATATAAGCAAATTCAAAATCATTATTTCTATTTTATGACATTGCCTGTGCCAAAGCAATGTACAAAATCTATGAGTGTAAATCATATGAATTATCTTATGATGCAAGATTTGGATGCCTCAAAATCTCTTGTTTGCACCTTTAATATTCTCAATCTAAAATTCTTCTTTGCAAAGTGTACAGAGAATTTGAGCTCTACCATTTAACTGGTATAGTTACAAGCCCAATTACCAATGCAACTGACACTGTGCAAAAATCTCAAAATATTTGGTAAATTGGAGGCGCCGCTTCAAAAAAAAAGTGCTTTTAATATTTATAGGATTTTTCCTGGAATTTGCCACATAATGTAAACATCAAATACTTTCAATTTCAAAGTGTTTGCATATTTTCGTGGCAGAAGCATCTGGCATTTTACCATTGCTGCAAAGTCTATTGTCAGTGAAGTCTGTCCAACAACAAGAATTGGATGTGCGAATACAGAAATGCACAACATCGCTTTCTAACTTGGACTGACAGCATAAGTGTGAGGCCCCGAATGTATTTGTACAAAGATCTATTTATGGCTTTCATATGAACCTTCTAGCAAACGCTAGGACTATTGTATTGTACATTTCAGGGTTCACAATAGTAACTAGTATATTTTAATGTACATAGAATGGTCACCACTGTGGTGCAACGTTGTCAAATCATTTTATACTATCTATTTACCATTTTGTGCTTTAGTGGAAATTTTTTGCAACTATCGACTGCAGTCATGGAGGAAATTGAAGCAAAATATGGATACCACAGGCCTACTAGTAGGCAAACCGTTACAGAAAGAAGGAATTTTACGGGAGTTTCCTAACCTGTACCATCTGACCTTTTTTCTGACACACTTATGGAATAAACCTGTAGAATATGTGCTTTTCCTGTGAAGGGTATCCGAATTCCTACAACTGCGGATGCATAGGTTACGGAAACTCTTATTTTACCCCATTTCTCAAAAATTAAAAGGCAGTTGGTATTTGTTTGTTCCTGTCCTTTGAGTTATTTTCATATTTGCAGCTGTGTCCGATTGACTTATTGGTACATCTACATAGCATTTAAATTAATTTGCTTCGGAGGTATTTCACCCAAAACTTCTCTTATTGGTTACAAATTTGGCGCGGTTGATGGAAGACTGCAATGCAAGGGAAATAGTTACCATATTAAGCGGACCATTTCCCTGATAATAAGGAGAATGTCATTTTTAGCAACCATTGCCCAAATATTTTATTATACAATACATGTTGTGAGGGAACGTACTTTAAAACAATTACTGTACCGAGGTGTTGGATGATAGGGGGGGGGGGGGGGGAAACTATACCTCCAGAGATGTAATCGAGGAGGTAGTTCCATAGCCAAGGGACAACACCATGTTGTATTTGTTGTATGATACTCAAAAAATATTTTCCAAGATACTGGTATACGAATAGGATATTAGCATTGTTAGGAGGCTTAATAGTTCTCAATGGTGAATTAGCAGTTCACCTAAGGATTGAATTTACTTACCAGTTGGGATTATTGATAAGATCTTTAGAAATGTACTTGAAATTTTCATTTAAAATATCAGTGCCTCGATGTGAAACTCTTACCTTACTGCAGGACTGATGTTTTCGCCATCGAACAGTGGTACATAACTCCATGGTTATGGATCACGCACCTTTTGAAGCATTATTGTGTGTATGAGCTTGTGTAGTGATCATTTCGATCATGGTGAAGGACTCAAAAAAGCGTGATCCAGTAACCAATTCGTGGCGAATAGCACTTATATGCCAGCCACACAGTAATAATAAGATATACCTGTATATATAAAACAGGGATGCAAAAAATAATCCTGATGAGCAGGAGGGGTAGGACATGGCCAAACCTAAAAAGCAAATTCAGGCGTAACCCGAGTCTCATTCAAAGACTTACCGGTAAGAGGGCGCTCTTAAGCATATCGAACGGTCACACACAGACTTGACTAAAGGCTAGGCCTGGTCATTAATATTTAAATCTAAATGACTGTTATTGGAAATTGCACTGTTTTGCAGCGAGGTTAATCTACTAACCCCGACGGATTTTGACGTCAATGATTGTTTCTTAAATTATATTACTAAGATCTTTTGAAAGGTTTAAGAGCTGATTTTGTAATGTCACCGAGACAGACTGCCATAGTAAATGCACGTAGCAGTTCCCCAAATTACTGTTTGGAAATTCATGATGCCCAAATCGAGCAGATTGTGTCCTACCCCCCTGCTGATGAGTTACTCAACCACTACAGCAATGTCAAGAGCAGATGCCATTTTGATGAGTGGAAGAATATGAGATGCGGTAGTTCATAGTTTTTCCCTGTGGGGAAATACTACATAGCCAAGCTAGTGGAATTGTGGAATGAAAATGTCGCAAAGATTCATGAGGTATAGTAAAATAACAATCCAAATTGACAATGAAATTTACATAAAAAGGTTATATTTCTTTTCTAACAATGAATGTACAAAAACATCCCCTCCAATACTATTATGCCTTTATAAGGAATGTGGATCTGCAAACAAACCAAACGAGTTTTACCCAGAAATAAAAATGGTCTTGGTAAGGACAAAGAGTGATTTCAATTGTATAAAAATTAACATGGGGGATTGGACATGCACACTACTAAGACAAGTGGAACATTTCGAGGGTTGATTAACAGAAGGTCCTATCTTAAAAAATGCTAACTCTGAGTTGGGACTTTCTGTTGGTAACTATGGCGAGATGTGATCAAGTGAAATTTTGATGTATCTACAATGGGAAGTGGAATTGCATTTACACCTTATAATTTTAGGAATATAATGGGTGATAGATTTTGGGGTACCAAAATCTCAAAATGGCCAAACAGTGAATGTGTTAGGTAGGGCTTTCTGTTAGTCAACTCTCGATTTAATATTTGCATGCATCAGTAGGGGGATTTTTTACTGAAGTGTATATAACAATTATTGTTGTTTCTTGTTATGCCATGCGATGGTAAAGACAACTTACTCACCTTTGTACTGGAGAATGATTTTTAAAATAAAAATCTTGTTTTCTGCTTTGAAGTTGCTTACCTTTTCCCTTTATGTATAATCTTGACTGCTTTCACAACGACTAGCCGAAATTCAACACAATTTTATTCAAACAAATTACACGAGGCATAATTAAGATGGACTCATTTAATGTTTTATTGAAAATATGAAAATGAGCTCATTAATATTCATAACCTGTCCAAAAAGTATACAGCACATGGCCTCATGTTCTATCACCGTGCCATGTTAGAGTAGTCTGTAGAGTGGATTAATGATTCAGATAAACAATTGTCTCATGACAAATGGCCCAGGTGACTGATGAAACCCTACCGCAGTCATGTTCCCCTCTCAAAATCATTAATCGGCCTTCTGTTGTTCTCTAAAGTACACCCTTAATCTGCCACTTTCTTGTACAATAAAACCCGAAGTAAAATTATAAGGTACTTAATATTAAAAATACATCACGGTTCCTAGACCGCGAGTGTCGTCTGCCATCGCGGTTTGCGAATGGGGCCAAAGGTCACATGAGGTCACCAACATGTCACCCCACCCCCTCCTTCCAAAAAAGTTACATCATCGTAGCTCTTAGGGCATGCAATATATTAAGGGTTAACATTTTGACCACAGACATACGAACAGAGTAATCTCTATGTGCCTTCTGCAATTCTTGCACACACAAAAACAATTAGTACTTTGAAAACTCAATGCTGCTCTACAGAATCACTCCTCACATATATCCCATTCTCAGACGGAACCAGAATGGTTTTTGCAAAGGCAGATCAACAGTACCTCAGATACTTGCCCTCAGAAGGATCATAGAAGAGTTGAGAATTTCCAAGAGAAAAGATTCAATTGTGTTTGTAGACTTCTCCAAGGCTTTTGACAGTGTCAACAGGGATGCAATGCTGCATATTCTCACCAACTATGGTGTCCCAGGCAATTGCCATCATGTATGATAACCCATCTAGCTTTGTGCAGACCAAGGAGTTTCTAACAACTACTGGAATTCTCCCAAGGAGATACTCTTGTTCCCTATCTCTTTGTAATCGGGGTTGATTACATCCTCAGACAGTCTTGACATCAGGAACGAGAAAGGACTCGCCATCAAACCGAAGCGTTCTAGACGTCAGCATCTCATAGACCTTGACTACGTAGATGATCTAGCTCTATAACAGCCGATCCGATATGTGCACAAGATCTATTAACACATCACTTGAAAATACTGCAGACCAAGTTG